>APFE031150103.1:0-10078 GCA_000404065.3 Pinus taeda | reverse complement strand
TATGATTTTATTATATCATGTATAGATTATTTGGTGGAATTTGTATGTAATGCCCTTTTACACCCATGACACACAATTGGTCTTGTATATTTTTATTATAACCTCTATTGGTTCTCATACTATCCCATACTTGGCATGTAGGGTTAAATGATGTTTTTACTAATGATATTATAAGGAGTGCCTTAAGGATGCACTCTCTCACAAGGTTATATATATTCTAGGGGATTTTCATAAAAGAAATATTGGGTGAGCTTAATTCACTTATGTATAAGTAGGTCACAAATCCATTAATATAATACCTTTGGGAGAAATATGAGGTTCAACCATTACTTCAAGGTATTTCCATGATGTTTTAAATTAGCTACATAATTAATGTGCTTATATGTGTTTGTGTTAGATGACCATTAGTATAATGTCTAAGAATGCAACCATGAAGTTTGACCATTACCTCAAGGTAATCCCATAACTTTTAAGATAAGTGAGGCTCACTAAAATTATACTTCTGCCAAAAAAAAAAAGTCTTGGTTGCCAAAATTACCTCTAATTCCTTCAAATAATTTCTATTTTGAAATTTCTTTGGATTCATTTTGAAAATATACTATACTAGTCATTAATCAATATAAAATATATTTAATAACATAAAAGGGAATTTAATTATTAAGCTACCATATCACATAACAATACCATGAGAAAAACCCACAACTCCAAAATTTGTGTCTAATTGTATTTATAATTTAATTGTATTTTTTTTAAATGAGTCAAAATTTATAAAATCTATAATATTTTAGGCATTCACACCATACTTTGAAAATTAATTTTGGTAGTTTCTTGCAATCCTATTGGTGGACCACAATTCTCATGGTTGTGGCCATGCCCTTCCTTGACGTATAAAGCAAATTTGCATCTATAGTAAAACGCTTTTCATCGACTCGGGCAATCAGCCATCCCGTCGGTGTCAAATTCTTCATAGCCTTCGTGTTAAGGGGTTCTTGTTTCTTGTCGGATCAAACAAGTTATCGTTGCATGAACATTATATGAATCTATTCCGTCCTCGATAATTTTCATTTCAAGAGAGTCTGCTCCTTTTCACTCCGTAACCTCACCGCCCTTCAATCTGGGCTGGATTCCCCTATCTCGCACAGGTTTTTTTTTTGGAGGATCAGTGATATTTTCAGGCCAAGATGCGGATATTTGTGGGGATTTTCAACGCGAGGACGATCATCCTCGATGTTGAAAGCAGCGATACCATTGATAATGTGAAGAGAAAAATCCAGGTATTGGAATCATGTTGTATCCCAAGTAGGTTTATGTTTTATTTTTTTTAGTTGTTTGATGCGAGTGGGGTTTTGTAGAACTTAATTTTTGTTTTCGAATTTTTTTGTTACATGTGGGGTTTTTCTTTTACTGATGGCTTTAAATGCTATTTGTGTAGAATTTTTGACTTTTACGTCTATAAAACGCCTCTCATGTATTGATTAGCCGCCAGATATCCTGAGGTGAGATAACTTTTATATATGCATTGATCATCCGCCATCTATTCGCTAATGAGATCAACATCTGCAGTATGCCTGCAGATGTTGGTCTCCCGATGAGGTGCAAGTAGTGTATGATACATCCAAGCAATTTCGAACACACACTGTACATCACAATCCAATCAAACATTAATAATTTCATAGCAAATATCATTGTTACGGACAGATCCATGAAGGGATTAGAGGGATTAGAAAATTCTATGCATTCTACTTTGAATTTTCACCTTGAAGCAACCTGCGATGCTGAGCAGTCTCTACAATTCCTTGTGCACTAGTGCATAGCAGAATCGATAGAAGTATGACACCTACAGTGGCAATACATTGTGTTTCACGTCATCAGATTATTACCTCAGATTTGAGCGGAAGCGAGTGGTGTTAGATGTGTCACCGAGTAACTTGAATCAACCTCCGGTACGTATACGAACCAAAATTTTAAATGAAAAGCTAGTAGAGAGATACGTACCTGCGGAGAGGCACATAACCAGAAAATTTCGTGTGGACGCCATGATATGATAAAGATGATCCAGCCCGCAATTAATAGTTAACACGCGTACCTGTGATCGCTGATCTTCTGTTTATTGTTTGAGACGACAGAGCGATACTTATAATTGGAATACGATTCAGTGATTCCCATTTATACAGAGAGATCGGGAGACCAACATCTGCAGGCATACTTACATTATACACCTACGTACTCACCTGGACTTAACTCCGTGTAGGTTGTGTGTCCGCAACTTCTTTGGTATATCTTTGAACGCTGGTGGAGGATATAACAACTCCCCACTTTTCCCCACTCTGCTGACCTCTTAAATCTGGCAAGTCTTAACCAAAACACAATCGTGAAACTCGCTTTATATGTTCACCTGGTATTCATCTCCGGGTGTCATAAGTTTGAGCCATATCTCCAAGTGAGCCAAAGCTGGTGGGGATGGAACCTTACCCTGTCGTGAGAAACTTCTAACTCCTCACTCTTACTGCCGAACCTATCACGCGTACCAAAATATGATTATTTGGTATTGGTACTTACTAATACTCGTTAAAATCATTGTGGATTTTTACCGCTTGTATAGTGCTTGCTGAGAGCCTTTTGAATCTTTGCAAATTTTTAAGCATATGTAAAGTAGTCATTGACAGTCTTTTAAATCATTGTGGATTTTTGTAATATCTATGGTGTATCGTAATTGCTGATAGTCGTTTAAACTATTGATGAGTGTTAAGTTTTTTGCGTAGTATTTTTCTTTCTGTTGTAAAATGCAATTGCAGTTGGGCTTTAACTAGGTGTGTTATTTGGTTGTTGTGACAGTATAAGGAGGGTATCCCTCCACATGAGCAGCGACTAATATTTGGTGGAAAACAACTAGAAGATGGGCTCACTCTGGCTGATTATAATATGGAAAACCACTCAATTCTTCGCTTACTTTTGCGGTTAAGGGGAGGCATTTCCATCAAGGTGAAAACCCTTACACGAAAGGATTTCGAGATAGATAATGAACCCAATGATACAATTGATCAAATTAAGCAGCCAGTTGAGGAAAAGGAAGGAATACCGCCTATGCAGCAAAGGTATGCAATACTCCTAGTTCCATGTGCAAGTATATTTGCGTGGCTTTTATAATATAATTTAGTTCTTTTATAGTATGATTTCATCTATTTTGGTGTATTCCTTAATATAATTTAGTTGTTTTATAGTATGATTTCATTGTGCAAGTGGCTCTATATTATTGTAAGTTAAGCATATGTGTGTTCTTGGAGTCTAGACCATACCTCATTTAATTAGATGTTGCAGCACTGAGTTTTTCAAGCTCAAACAACATTTGGATTATCCTCAGCTTTTAGGATTTTTTTCAAACTTTTGTATTTATTTGGGTTTTGAAGTAATTTCTAGGATTTTTTTCAATATTCTGTATTTATTTGGGTTTAGAAGTAGCTGATCTGTTTCATGTTTCTGTAATTTAAAGAATATCTTTCAATTTTATCTCTTCAGCCACGGGGAGGAAATACTTAGGCAATAGGTGGAATTTTTGGTCCTCTTTTTTGGGAAGGTCATTAGGGTTTCATGTTTCTGTTAGTATATTTTTCTCTCTAACACTTGATCCTTCTAGTTCTCTTGGGAGGTTTGATAACAACTTGTATTGTAAGTTGTATATGCTTTTAGTAGTCTAAGTAGCAGATTGACTTCTAAGCTGAGAATCTTTTGTGAATTCTAAGTTTGCTAGTCAACATGATTATACTATATATGTTGTGAGATCATAAAACTAAAAAAATTGTTTACCTATAGTCATTTATAATAGATGTAATTTTGTATTTTATATTAAATTCAAAAGAGATACTTTGTGAAGATAAAATATCTAAATTTTGAATGATGTACATAAATAAATTTCTTATCTGTATTAAAGGATTGATTTTTTTTTAATACTAATTTTTTTTGTTTTGATGCCCATTGCAGGCTCATCTATGTAGGAAAACAAATGAATGTTGAAAAGATACCCAATGAGTACAACATTGGGGGTGGTTATGTTCTTTAGCTGGCTCTGGGTGGGGGTTGTTAGTGATATGGATAAGAAATACTTCTTGGCACTCACTATTCAATTCTAATTCAGCTTTAACTAAGTGATGAAGATTATGGATGCATTGAGTTACCTGGAATTTTCCAATTTTGTAAGGTTTCTAATGTCTTATTCTCATTAATATTAACCAATTGGTGCGTGGGGGTTGTTAGTGAGATGGATAGGAAATATTTTTTGCCACTCGATATTAAATTCTAAATCAGTTTTAACTAAGTGATGAAGATTATGGATGCATTGAGTTACCTGGAATTGTCCATTTTTCTAAGGTTTCTAATGTCTTATTCTCCTTAAAATTAACCAATTCAAAATTTGTGGACTTGTTTTTTATTTACATTTTGTGTTTATTTTCTTTGTTATACATATCATTCCTAAACACTTATGAAGATATAGCTCATATTAATTCCTCAACACTTCTAAAGATATAGATGATATTAAGTGATTGGTTGGAATTATGATGCTAGGTTGGAATACTTGTGTGGTGAGAGGATTATGTGATATGAAAGTACAAACATACAATGGAATATGTGATATGATATTTGTTTTACATTGTTTTTTTTAATTTTTTTCTTTTGTGGTTACACGATTTTGTTATATTTCATTTTTTCAATGGAGATTAAATGCTGCCAAAATACAAACATAGAATGGAATATGTGATATGTAAGATATGTTTCTTTTGTGGTGATAGGATTATGTTGTATCTCATTTTTTTAATGGAGATAAAATGCTGGGAAAATACATACATAGAATGGAATATGTGATATTCAAGATATGTTGCTTTTGTAGTGAGAGGATTATCTTATATCTCAGTTTTTTAATGGAGATTAGATGCTAGGAAAATACAAACATAGAATGGAATATGTGATAGGCAAGATATGTTGCTTTTGTGGTGAGAGTATTATGTTATATCTCATTATTTTTAACGGAGATTAAATGCTGGGAAAATACAAACATAGAATGGAATATGTGATATGCAAGATATGAGATTAAGAATCTTGTAGTGTGATTTCTTTGGGATATATGAATTGTGGCTGGATGGAAGTTGGATGGGTATAATCTTTATTAAAAGTTATAAACAATGATGGACATGGGAGAATGTGGCCCAACCAACATCTGTGGCACCACCACACTTGCTTGTCACTGGTGTGATATTTTTGGGGATAAGTAACCTTTCCTCTTGAAGGGTTGAAATCCCTGCCATAACTTTTCCTCACATTGCCTGCAAGATTGCGATCTCCCCCATATATTGTTTTTGGTTATTAGATGTATTGATGTATATCTTGTTAGTTTCTAGTTTATATTTGTTTGTGTAGGATTTTCATTCTCATGTATATTGTGTTAATGGTGTGTAATTGGTTGGAAAGGTCAGTTCATATATTAAAAATTACATTAGTTACCCATTTACAAATGGTGGACATTTTGGTACCCATTCCTTAGTGATTAGCTTTTTAGTTATGAGTTGTACATGTTTCTAGACTGTTTCCATTCTTTTATATCAGCTCATATATTGAAAGTCCATCACAGGATCCAATCATGTTGCTAGTTAATTTGTTATATGAGGATGGGAATATGTTGTTGCAAAAGAAACACTGATGGTAGATACATGATAAATAGCCCCACTTTGTTGTACAATAACTGCAATCCATGACACAACATCACAACCACTCTAATTAGCTGTATAGTAGTAACATTCCAACACACTTCATCATATTCAAAGGAAATTCACCATGACATCTATAAATGGTCACTACATATTGACAAATTCTCTAGAATTTCATCAAGGTAATTTGTTGAATTTGTGGTGTAGACCTTTCCATTATTGTAGGTCTCTTCTAATAAAAATTGAATGATCTTATTCTTGGAGTGCATTTTACCATAACTAAATTTTCTGGGGGTCCAATCTTTTATAATGTAAGGTATACAAAATTGGTATAGAAAACTAGTTTGAAAATAAAATTCAAACTACCAATTGTGCAAAATGAAACTAGAAACCAGTGAGGAAAGGGATGAAGTGGTCTGCAAACAGGTAGAAAACAAAGTTAATGCTTAAAGTCCTAAGTTACTTCAACTCACAACCAATATTTCAAACCTCATTGAGGCCCTAGTAAATTTTACCATACTTACCTTGCTCTTCCCTCCACCACAGAAATTGTACTTCAATTTCTATAATTATATTTATAATTTTACCACTCTTACCATTCTAGTTGCTCTGCTACAAAATTGTACTCCAATTTGTATAATGGTATTTATAATTTTACCACACTTATCATGCTACCTACACCACCACAAAATTTGAATTTGATTTGGATGTTACAATTTGGTTAAATATTGTGTTCTGTGCAATACATAAAATGAGATTAAAAGAATTAGCAGTGCATTACATTAAATGAGATTAAAAAAATAATAAATTTATTAATGCAATTTAATTGGTAAATGTGATGGAAGGACCAATTGAATGGGTAATAGAAACATGAATTGACTAACTTAGATTAATGGAAAGAAACTAGAGGATAGAAAAATTAAGTTATTTGAAAAATTTATCCAATTTTAAAGAAAAAATGAATTGGAAAATACATTAACATAAGAAATAATAGCAGTGTCCATCTCAAGGTTAATCCAATAACAATTAGTTGAAGGTTATGTTTGTCAAAAAATACACAGAATCAAATTTATTAAGAAACCTATCACATGAGAAATATATATATGAATCCTCTGCACACATGAGTCTTACAATTCATCACATGAGAAATATATATATGAAACTGATGCAGGAGCATCAAGACCCTCTTCATTTGTAATTATGGAATAAAGAGGGGGTGAGATTATTTTAAAATATTTTGTTATTTTTAATAAAATAGGGAGTGTTTTAGGCATAAAAGCAATAGATGTGGATAAGGAAGGCTTTTCTATTTCAGAACAGAGAAAAAGATGGGAAAAAGCCTCAAAATGCTTTTCACCATGTGTATGCATTGCGACTCTTAGAGTTTTTAGTTGAGTGATTTTAGGATTTTTTTAATCATGTTAAGTTTTATAAATAATGTAGGCTCAAGGACATTGAGGATCAAAGAGAAGGAGGGAGTATGAAGAATAAGAGGCCATGATTTCTCTTGCAAATATTTTAATTCTTAATTAATTATTCTCTTTTGTGTGCATATGGTTGGTGTGATCTTCAGTTACTTTTATAATTTTTAAAAGCCTATTAAATGGAGATAAGGAATAGTAATTATTGGGTGAAAGATTGTGAATCGAAGTAGAACATAAGGATATGTGAAATTTGCGGAACATTGAGTTTTTGATTTGGTTAATAGTTGGATTACATTCTCATATGTGCATCATTTGAAGATCCTGGTTTATGCGGGTTTACCTGCATCAAGTGGTATCAGAGTGGGAACAGTTTCCTTTGAAGGTTCAAGTGTTTTTTTTTTAAATTGAATGTGATGATTTTTGGGAATGATAAGTATTGATTTACAGGAATAGTGAAGAAATCTCAGCGGGAATAAGGAGAAGATTCAACAGAGGTTGAATAAAGTTGCAGATGGGAGAAGCCTACAGGAGCGGTGGAGGATGCTCAAAAGGTTCCATGAGGGGACCAATGATTACCAAAAGACCAGATCCGAAGGGAAGGATTGGTGAGGTAAGTGGCATCAAAAGAGTTTGATGTGGCAGAGGCTTCATGCAACGCATAGCTGAAGAACTTTTGGCGATGGAGAAGACTACTAAAAGTCATAAAGGAGACAGAGGAAGAGGTTCAGAGAAATGCCACAGAGATGAGATGACTACAGGAGTTTGAGAAAGAAAGATTGCAGAAATAAAGACATAGTTACAGGTACTGGAAGAACGGCTGCAAGAGCAGGAAAAGCAGCAAGGAAAATGGATCTTTCCACTGAAGGGAAAGAGAGTGATCTGGCGACAATTGCAGAGGAGGTTGAGGCAAATTCTGATTGCCTTGTTGAAAAAGGGACTTAGAGCTCTTGCGCCAGAGTTGGAGGTTGAAAATCCCACATGCAGATATATTAAAAGGAAAGTGTTGAAGGAAGAAGTGAGGACTAAAAAGACTTGCAGTTTAAAAATTGATGAATTGTGTATGTTTGCAGGTGCAGAGGAATTAACAGTTGATATTGTTGAACATTTTGTGCAAACTGAGAGTTTATATGCATGTGATGAGATGGTAACAACAGAAAGCTGGGATTGTGAAAGTATTGAAGATTGTACAGAAATCTTTTCAAAGGAGATGACAGATTTATGGGAGGAGTTAAATGTTCTAGAGAAGAGACTAGAAGTACAGAGGATAAGAATCCAGAATATAAAGGCAGAGATGAGTGAAGATAAAGAGGTTTATGAACCAAAATACACATGCATTCTCGGAGAAGATGATGCTGAGGACAGATTGAGTGATAATCTCAAGAATGATTGGGATCAGTATACTGAAATGCTGGCAGAGGAAAATAAGGCACTGAGGCCTTATGAATTTTATTCTAACAAGTGTTTTGTGATTGCAGGTATTGGTGCAGAACATTTGACTCAGTTGTGGAGAGAAGAAGTTTTCTATTCTAGAGGACAAGAGGGCATGGATGATTGGGTGGCAGTCAGAACAGAAACAAGCATAGAGGCAGGAAGTCAGCAGTCTGAAGACTTATTAGACAAAGAAATTGATTTAATCAGAAGAGTCATGTTGAAAGTGTCTCAGAGGAAGACATCAGCAAGGAAGAGAAGCAACAACAAAAGAAAGACAGCAGAAGATTGTGAAAGTGCAGCTAGTGGAGCGATGCAGCATAAGGTGTGGAGACCTGGAGAAGAACAACAGACAAAAGCAGCGGCAAATGGAAACTTGCAGCACAAAGTATGGGATCTAGGCACATGATCAGGAGATCATGATTAATTTTAACGTTGGGTGTATGATGCAGGAGCATAAAGACCCTCTTCATTTGTAAATATGGAATAAAGAGGGGGTGATTATTTTAAAATATTTTGTTATTTTTAATAAAATAGGGAGTGTTTTAGGCATAAAAGCAATAGATGTGGATAAGGAAGGCTTTTCTATTTCAGAACAGAGAAAAAGATGGGAAAAAGCCTCAAGATGCTTTTCACCATGTGTATGCATTGCGTGTAGACTCTTAGAGGTTTTAGTTGAGTGATTTTAGGATTTTTTTAATCATGTTAAGTTTTATAAATAATGTAGCCTCGAGGACATTGAGGATTAGAGAGAAGGAGGGAGTATGAAGAATAAGAGGCCATGATTTCTCTTGCAAATATTTTAATTCTTAATTAATTATTCTCATATTTTTGTGTGCATATGGTTGGTGTCATCTTCAGTTACTTTTATAATTTTTAAAAGCCTATTAAATGGAGATAAGGAATAGTAATTATTGGGTGAAAGATTGTGAATCGAATGGAGTTCGTAGAACATACGGATATGTGAAATTTGTCGAACATTGAGTTCTTGATTTGGTTAATAGTTGGATTGCATTCTCATATGCGCAGCGTTTGAATATCTTGGTTTATGCGGGTTTACCTGCATCAGAAACACACATTTAGGGAAGTTAAAACAACACCATAGAGAAAATGAACAAACTCCTTAAGGTTTTGTTTGAACTGTCACTCCATTACTAGATTTCTTCATAAATATTTGGAGAAATGGATTAGTAGATATGTCTAAAACTTCCTTAAATAACTCAAACTTGATTCTACCAAGAGTTTTGGTAAAAATATGATGAGCATTGTCACAACTATTACAATAACCAATATGGATTTATTTTCACTCAACTTTCTCCATGAAAAAATGAAATTGTGTATCAATATTCTTTGTGTTTTTATGAAATACTAGACTATTTGCAAGTTTGATGGAGCTCTAGTTGTCCCATTTGATCACTCTTGCAACCTTATGTTCTTATCAACATCAAGGAGAAGTCTCCTCAACCAATTCACATCTTTCTACACACATAGCTTTATGTTCAGCTTCCAAAGAAGACAAGGATAGTGTGT
>APFE031150088.1:4851-24686 GCA_000404065.3 Pinus taeda | reverse complement strand
TATGTCGGCTCTGATTATATTATGACTCCTTAGACTCCTATATATAGAAAGGAGGTCTTGTCATTTGTATCATCCAAGAATTGTTCATTTGTGTAATGTAAAGGAGGTTGACCCCTCGAAGAGGTTGAATTCTAAGGCGTTGATATCTCTCTTCTATATTTTTGTGAGTTGGTTTCATAACAGTTAACTCCTTTGCTCTGTTCTCCATTTGGCTATATGCACATTTCTTCTCTCACCCCTCACATCTTCATTATCCCCTCCTTTTCTGCTATCTTTGCTGCAGGGATTATTTTTCACTGCTTTTTGTTTCTTTTCAAGTCAGTAGGCTGGTGCTACATCAAAGGGAAGGTGAATCTATGTTCATACAACAAGAAGGATTATTGGCTTCACTCTAACAAGTTCAGGGGAACACCAACAAGGATTTTTTCAAGCAGAGATATCAGGGAGGAACAACACAACATAGAGGATCACATCACATATCAAAGGATAGCAACAGACCACTCAACAATGGACTTAAATCCGGTAGATCGAGCTTCTCAAAATGAGAAATGTGCTACATCTAGAGCCAACAAATCTATGATCGTCAAGATAAGAGAGATAATTCAAAATTTGAGGTTTCAAATGAGGTCTGAGAACTGTGATTTGAAGAGACAATTAGAGAGTAAGAAGGCTGAAATAGATTCCCTCAACAACAAATTCACTCACCTTGAGGAGACAGTCAACTACCTCAAAGACGTTACGGTGAATCAAGAGGGAGAAAATTCAAACTATCAGAGTAGTAAACCGAGATCTCAGGGAGATCAATCTGTAAACAAATATTAAACTGTCATAAGTGTTTTTGAAGTCTGTTAATTTTAGACAATTCTGTTATGTAAGTGTATTTTCTTGCTGTCCCAGTTTGTAAGGCAGTGTGCCAGAAATGTAATTGGAATCTCTGGAATTTTTGGATTCATGTCTAAAGGTTTCCGAGACTGCGTTCCCGACCTTCTCTCCTTCAACATGACTCCATCCAGCATCATATGTAATAGGAACTTGCTCCTCTATCTATTTTGGAATATATAAAAGCATAATCGACTTTGTAAAAAAAATATGTGGCTTATGAAAAAAAATGTGTTTTAATATAATATAATATTATTATTAATTTTATATTTTAATTATAAATTTTATAATACAATTATAATATTAATATAATAATATTTTGATTATCCATTAAAATTAATTTCTGTTATATTAGTTTATAAAGTTTTATAATGTAGATGTAATTATTGAATTTAATAATTAATAATTGTAGTTTAATTTAGAATTAGATTTTAATTAAAAATTTCATTTTTAGCCCAAGCAACAGAAATTCCAGAATTATGGCAATTTTAATATACCAATTTTGGAAGCTCATAAATGAAATTTTACTCAGCCAAATGAGGCCCAAAATGGCTCATTGGAAAGTTAAAATTATGGAGATTATTTCTGAAGTAGTTTCATTTTCAAATTTGATAATTTATTCGGTCCAAAATCCAACAGAAGATCATGCTACAAAGTTTTTAACAAAACTAATTTCTGAGTTTAATTTTCTGCATTTTCATTTGCGCACAACTTCTTCTGAGTACAGATCTATTCACCTATGTTCTCCTTGACCAATTACATCATCACAGACATCAATAGAAAACTAAGATTTCTTTTATTTTAATTATGTAATTAAGTTTTGATTGGATTTGTTTTAATTATAGATTATGTATTTTGATTTTATTTTTCGATTCTAATTTAGTTTTGATTTGTTTTTGCAGGAAAACAGTTGAAGAGATGATGAGAACAAGTTTTCAATCAATGAGAATGCTCCAACAAGAAAAAAATGAAATTTTGAGCAATGAAAATTGATGGAGCAGACTTATTCTTCAACAAACATTTTTGTTGAGAATTCTTTTGTAAATATTATAAATAACATATTGTATAATGTATTAAGGGCTTCTCTCCTCTGCAATTTTGGAATTTTAAAAGCACTACTGTAATAGAGATTTAGAGTTGTAAGTGAGAGGAGAGAAAATCTCAGATCTGGAATTATTGATGATTTTTCTTTTGCATTCTGAATTATGTATGATGGGTAGAGCTTGCACTATTGCAGCTATTGTTGTAACAACAAAAGTTCAAAGATTGTAGAGGACTGTTGGAGACCAGAGCCAGATAAATGGATTCAATAAATTGGTATTTCTAATACTATTGTTTTAAATACTAGGTTCATTTTATGATGGCAGGAATGTGTCATTTTATTCATATTTATGCACTATTGTCAGTATGAGTAATTTGTCTCAATCATATGTTATTATTTATCTCTGCTCTTATGCGTTGAATAATGATTTATGAGTAACTATTTACTAAGAAATTCGTCTTTTAATATTGATTTAACAAATAATGATATGTTGTGAACTATTTCCTCATATTATTGTTTAATTACTCAAATTATTGATTTAATAATCAATATGATTTTGTGAATTACTTCCTAAATGTTGTTGGTTGATTATTTCAGTTAAGAGGTCTCTGAATAGAATGCGTTTGGTATTCATAATGTCAGTTAATTAAACTACTTTGTTAGCTTGATATTCATTATAGACCAGACATATTTAAATCTCAATCATTCAAATATCTTGCTCTCGGTTGGGTTAGATCTATATTTGCCTAATTGAGATAGGATTAGGATTTAGTTCCTTTTGCTTGCATTTTAGAATAATTTTGCATTTAGATTAATTATACATTCCTAAAAGCCCTCTTCCCAAAGAGAAACTTTAGTTGTGGCTTGGCTAAGCCCTAGATTAGCTTAAGGATTGCTTTCTCGCTTGATCAACAAGAGGGCCAATCTGATGTCTCTTTGCCATCGGTGGGTGAAAGTTATATTTTAAGGCATTGGAGATTGAGAGAAGGTAACTAGACCTAGTTAAACTAGTCAGAACCACCTTTCCAAATGGAGAAGGAGCTGCTTTAAGGTCTAGATTGGGTGGTCATCCCCAATGTTGTTGCAACGAATTTCGAGGCCGCAATAGAATCATAGGATGTCAAAGCAAGAGGAAAATGAGGGTGATAAAATAATAATAAAGATGATAAAGCTATGAAAATTGCAATTCAAGAACCAACTTGCAAGTAGATGAAGTAACAAGTCATCATACTTTTCCTTGGCATGTGTTTTTAAAGTAAGTATTAGGATTTTTCTATAGGATTTACATCAATAAATATATTTGAAAACTTTTGTCAAAAAACATCATTAAACTTTGTATAATGTTTTAGCTAGATGTGAACATTTTGAATTGTATAAAACACACACACATACACACACAAAACTAGTGTTGTTGTTGTTGTTTTTCGTTTTTTTTTTTGGAGGAAAAAATTGTAATTTTTATTAAAATTATAAAAATTACATTTTGTAAACACACCAAGTGCGTGTGTTGATAATAGCTTAAACAAAGTTGAATAAAAGATACACAAAACTAACGGTTCAGTAAAAGACTATGAACCCAAAAAAAAAAAACTGAACTGAACATTATAATTGCACAGAAATATTAACTAGCATTATAATATATTATATTATATTATATATATATATATAAAAATAATATAATAATAATAATATAAATAATTTAAGTCATTTTATTTATATCTAAAAAGAAGATCTATAAAATATATTTTTAATTTATATATATATTATATATATATATATTAATTTAATTGGTTATATTATTATATGTTTTCCTATTATAAGTTGATTTTAGTTTTTTTTATTTTATTTTTATTTAATAATTTTTCACTTTAATTATGTTAAATTTAATTTATCTTTGTTAATTAAATAAAGAATTCATAAAATTTAATAATTTCATTTTATTGATTTAAGATTTAGGTTTGTATAAATTAAAAGTTTGTTAATATAGTTTTTTTTTTTTAAATACAAAAGTGCTAGAGTGTGGGGGTTGGGGAATGATCTGTTACCTTGAGGATCAATTGGAATACCCCTTCTCATCGGGTCTAGGAATTGCCACAAACAACCAAGCAGAAGCCTACGTGCTTCTGCAAGGTCTCTCTTTGGCTACGAAGAGAAACATCCACCTCATTAATGACAATTTTCCATCTGATATCAAACTCCAAACTATTGTAAAAATGATATATCATATGCTAGGAACCTTTCGCTCCAAATTGTTCATGTCCATAGACACAACAACAAGAAGGCGGACCTCCTCGCAAATGAGGGGGTCCATCTAGCAAAATGAAATCTTAAATTGGATGGGGTTCTAAGCTTAACCCCAATTCTATAATCCTACCTTCAAACCATATTTTGTAAGCGTTGGACACCTAATCCTCAATGGGTTAGTGTGGAAGCTGAATGGACAAAAGGAGTCCAAGAGACCTTGGGATGTGAAACCCAACGGTCACATATTGTACTATAAATGTATATCTCTTTTAATAAAAATTGTACTCTCATGATTTATCCTTCATATTCCTTTGCTGTCCATGTGTGTTTAACATGGTATCAGAGCAGGTGATTGCTGGTCTTGCTCCAATTTGAGCCACTTTTTTTGTGGTCTCTGCTAATTAGAATTGATCAGAATTGCCACCTTATAGAGCGTCAGATTTTGCCTGTTCAACAACATTCTTGACAACATTAATTAATGCCCTATCTGCTTGTCAGAATTGAGCATTTTATTCCTCATTCTGCCCCATATTCTTTCCTGCGCTCTGTGGGCTCTCTGCCATAACCGTTGTCTGCCATTAGCTGCCACCTCTGTCTATCAGCGCTGAAATCTGCCTGGAAACCTTGGGGCCCCTCAGAACAATATTCTTTACTCTGTTATTCCTTTGCATGCGCTGTTATGTCCTGTCAGATAACAGTTCCTGAAATCTTTGAAGTTTGTGTCTGTCGTATTGGCTTTTCTCGATTCAAATGTTCAATGATTTGTTCCAAAATGGATTCCAAAATTGTTGTACAAGGCTTGATGCATTGAATATGTTCATATGTGTTTGGTTGAGCCTCAAATCTGCAGGTCTGAGTTTCCTATAATCTTGATTTCTCAGAGGTGTGTGTATCTTTTGCATAACTTATCTGTGCCTACTTCTCGCCGACAAGGTCTGACTATATTAGCGTATCCTGGATTTGAAGGTGGTATCAGAGGAAATACAAAACAATCTGTCATTGTATTGAATACGACAACGGTGAATGAAGCATTCATAATCTCACAGCATATACCATTCAACGAAGCCACATTTAATGGACAACGTGGAGGTGAGAGGTATGCGCCATACCACTGTTGAATGCTCAATGCAATGCCAACTGTTCGCCTTCCATAATATATAACGCTTTTACAATCATCCATTGACCCTACAACGTTAACACCTCTCGTTATGGTTCAGTAGTCTTCTCCACCTACTCATTTGGCTGAGAATAGTTCCCTAATTATAGCATCAAGTCGAATGCAAATACATGATCAATTAGAAAATATTTGGGCGCTTTAATTGATTCTTGGCAGCAGGCCAAAAGAAAATTTCTGAGGAATACTGGAAATTTGACACTTGTAGACCATCTTGACAGATATCTAGGTCACTGACTCCGTTTTGGATTTCATTTTGTGGGCTCCACTTCTTACAGCGAGAGAGAAGCCTCCAAAATTGGTGTATGCCACTGATAGACTCGAGTCTGCCTTGGCTTTAGGTAATTTCATCTAGCCATATTTCGTAATAACAACATTCATTACTATGCTATGGAGCTTCAAATTCGGTTCTGAATAGTCGGATCCATTTATTCCCACACGCGCTTACAAGCAAATTAATATTGTAAGTGTAATTATGCCCTCTCAAAATTGAAATATGCGGACCATATTGGTAGCGATAAGAGTCTTCAATAGGGATTTTGGTCTTCTGAGAAGTATTCGAAAATAAAGATCGTTACTAGCCATATTTGGATTCATCGGAGCAATTATAGCTACTAGCAGCGGTGATTGCGTTTGGCCGTAAACTAGCACGTTGATTCGTGCCTCCATTTATGGGCAACGTAATCCTCAAACTAAACCTGGAGCTTGGTGTGGCCACAATGCATCCTCCAATGCGTTGAATGTTGGCGACTCCATTGAATGTTGACAACTCTGTTGAATTCTTGTAACTCCACTCCACCGTGCGGCCCTTCGAACAGTTGGCCATCCTCATAGTCCCGTTGCGGTATTGATGTCAATTCATTGTGCATATATGTATGTATTAAATCATCGATTTTCATGAGAAAACTACTTCTAAAGCAAAAACACAACTAATTGGTAAAGGCGCTCCATTGTTGTTTAACTGTATTTGCTACTGCTGCAGATATAGTTGCTCTAGCTTTTGAAGCTTTGTTTTAAGTGCTTCACTATGTTCATCCTTGAAAATATTTTCCTGTACAAGAGAAGTTATTCTTTCATTTAATGTGTTGTTATCAATGTTCAATGTGGCTCCTCCGTGGTTAAGAAAGGCAAACTGAGGAGACATAGTTGAGACTTCCACCTCTGATGTAGTGACACGTTCAGTGAGCTATTATAGACTTACAGAAAAAAGAGAGAGGAAAGAGAGGGTTGAGTCATCATTAAATTCGTGGGCTATCTATTCCCTATACGTGAAAGGAGTCTGTTTGCTAAGGTTGCTTGCTATCTAAAGAGCATGAGCTGGGAATTCGAAGGCATACTGTAGAATTTATATTTGTCATAGAAGGTTGATCTCACTGTGAAGAAATCAAGCTTTGAGACGGGTTTCTCTGTGCATGGCTTGATGGACAAGTTCCCTTGTACATGGTTCGATGGTGTGAGAAATGTCCAAATTGAGGGTGTAAGGGTCTTAATCCATTGAAACCTGCTGCCACATATGAATGCTTGCTGAAATTCTGAACAAATTCTGTGTACGTTGTCGCTTTCAAAGACTAGACGCCTGTTGTTGGAAATCAAATACTTCACTGGTATAAGAATTGCTGCTATCCTTCTGTAACGAGTGATGCAACTATGCATTTAATTCCTGAAGCAATAATCTTCTTGAACGAATTTATTATCCAGAGACAACATTCGATTATAGTTGGAAGCTGACTTAGTATTGTCAGAGATTGTTGGGATTGCACAAATCTGGGTGTGAATTCCTCTGCTAATTTCAGAAAGGTTGAGTTGCTGGACGTGCATCTTCAATCGTGGCTATAGTAGGCATTGTAAAGCAGAGGTGAGGAGGCTGTGTTTATTAGTGTTTCCCAAAGTGTATGCGCTGCGTATGAAGAGGTCGCTTATGGTATGACAGTGTGGTGTGAAAACTGTTTTAAATGGATCCCTTCCCGATGAAGAAATGGAAGCGTGAGAGGTTTTGAATCTAGATTTCAAAGCATTGTTCCTTTTTTAGGTTTTATTTGCCTGTTAAAATCCCATGGTTGCTCCTCATTCTGGCATATGCGTTGGTCATTTTTCTTGTTGATTCATGCTCCTTATATGGCGTTGATTACTTTATGTTATTTCAAATGCATTGTAATATGAAGCTTATATAACCAAACACAACTGAAATCAAGATTCATCACCATTTTTGAAGACAATTGCAATCTGTTGTAAAATCCAGTTGTATTGACATATTGCGAGTGAGTGTTGATTTTTCTGTACAAGTTCATAGTTGTGATCAGTGTAATATTGACAATGAATAAAATAGCCAGAATTGGTGAAGTATTGGAGTTCTTAAAAACTCTGATACATTCCTCTGATCATGGTACAGTAAGAATAAGCAAAGCTTCTCTTGTTGACATTAGAACCTGTTGTCATAATGTACAAGAGAATATTGAGTTTTTGCAGCTTGAGACAAAGCTACAGCAGGAAGAATTACAGCAGTGGAGTCATCATTCTAAACCTCTTTCTGTTCAGAAGATTGAAACAGACTCCCATAAATAGCAAGACAATAATGTTACAGTTCATTCAGATTTAGTACCCCATAAAGCAGCAGTTGTACATGCAAATGCAGAAATTCAGTCTGCGATTCCCAAGCCCATCATCAGACCTTGGGAACAGCTTGTCCACAACAAGCACAGAACTGGTCTTGGATATGACAAGGACTTGTCCTTTCATATTCTAGACTACGCTAAGCCCATTCAGTTTCAGAGTGCTGGATTCATTCATGACAGTTCACATGCTCCTCATGACAGTTCAGCTTCAGCTGCTCCAGATCCTGCCCCTCTTCCACAATAACAACAACAACAACATATTTTGAAATGCCAACACTGTGACCGAGTTGGCCATTTGAAAGATCACTGTTTTGATCTTCATCCATGTAAGCACTATCATAAAACCAACCATTCTTCACACAGATGCTTCAGAAACAAACGTCCTGCAAGAACAAAGATTCATCTTGGATGGATTGCTTCTTGGCAATGGGCATCGACAACCAAGAAGATATTCCAAACACATGTCAGAACTTGTTCCAGAATATTGAACAGTCTTGCAGTTGAGTTTTCTCCATCATATCACCTTCTATCTGATAGGGGGGGGAAATGATGGTCATCTACAAGCTTCAAAGCCACATCAAGCGAGCCTGAGCCACAACCTGTCACACCAGTTTCAGAGTTGTAGCCAGAGACAAAGATGCCCGTGAACATGCCTTCAGTTGGCAATCTTGGACACTTCCTCTAGCAGAAGACTTCAGCTTCTTGCCAGTTTCGGAAGAATTCCAGGAACAAAATTGAGAACACTTCCTCTAGCAGAAGACTCCAGCTTCTTGCCAGTTTTGGAAGAGTTCCAGAAATTGCATTCATTAAGCATTCCAAAGTTGTTGGTCATCCTTAAACCACCACAGGTTGAGACTTCCCTTTTCAGGTTGAAGTTTTACCTTTTATGCGAGGTGAGACCTCCTTTTTATGGTTGAAGGTTTCCCTCTTTAAAACAATAGGATCACTTCCTCTAGCAGAAGACATCAGCTTCTTGCCAGTTTTGGAAGAGTTCGGGAACTGCACTAAGTGTTCCAGTGTTGGTGGCCATCCTTAAACCACTGCCCTTTATATACCAACATTTCAGAGAGCACATTCAGCCTAGTGCTGCCATACATTTCTACACATTTTGTATTACAGCTCTCTTCTTGGACTCATACATAACCCTTCGGATTAAGGGGGAATGTTGGACACCTAATCCTCAATGGGTTAGTGTGGAAGCCGAATGGACAAAAGGAGTCCAAGAGACCTTGGGATGTGAAACCCAACAGTGACATATTGTACTATAAATGTATATCTCTTGTTAATAAAAATTGTACTCTCATGATTTATCCTTCATATTCCTCTGCTGTGCATGTGTGTTTAACAGTAAGTGTCAAATTTTAGTTGGTCTTTTTTAGAGGATCTACCAGCTAGCATTTTTAGAACATTGTAACATCCTCATGCCTACTCCAGGGCGTAGTTTTGGATCACAATTTAGAAGTTTGTTGCTTACTACAGTGTTGATTAATCTAGACCAATAAGAAATACTTGTAAAGGTTTCTCAAATGCGCCTCAACAACACAGATTTTATGAAATATAACTATATTATTAGTTTGAGGCAAAAAAAAATCATTAATACGAAATGTTATTAAATAAGAGAAGTTTATATTTGGATCATCATTGAATACAAAAGAAAATAATGTCTAACTTAATCATAAACACAATTAACTTAATAGTCTAGTTTAGTCAAATAAACTAGAAGTTTGAATTCACATTGTATATTATGTCTTAGAAAGTTGTGAATTGTACAAAGTTTCAATACTAATTTGGTTGATAGATTTTTTTTTTTGGCAATAAAAAATAGGGAATATTATATTAAAGTTTCAGCGTAACAAATAACAAACATGTAAATAACATTTATATAAGTTTTTTGCAAAAATGGCAACTATCATAAACCACACAAGAGAGTTTACAAACATCTACAATTATGACATCCCAACTGTTCTTGCAAGTAATCTACTTAATAGAAACACCTAGTATTCTTGTTATTTTAAAACAAACAAGGGTTAGTGGAGCACATAAAGGTCAAAAAGGAAGATAATTCCATTTTCCAAAGTCATTTGGTGTACAATCCCCTCCTCTTTATAATATTCTTCGACAAAGTTGATTAATATCATGATATTTGAGGATGCAAAGGTGAGAATCTTTATGAAGGTCGATGGCCAAATTCTTTAGTACATTGCAATCCACTTCCAAAACATTTGATTTTTTCCTCTGTTGGAATAATAGGTTCATAATTGTTGCATTCTAAGTAGCTCATTGATATTTTCTCTCACAAACTTTGGATGTCATTAAGAACATAGAGTTTATATTCCATTGAAAAGGCTCCTAATTCCAAAGAAGAGCTCATAATTTCCTAAACTTCCCTATAATCCATAATTTTTGAACTTCAAACAAATATATGTGAGTGTCGGGGGCCTATTGGGCGTAGCCCAACTTGGCCTAGATTTTGGCAAAGACCCAACATTTTTTGGAGTGGAGCACGCAGTAGAGTAGCAGAACGCGAAGTGGACCACAGTGTGGAAAAATTGGAATATACTGCGCCGTATAAGGGCTTTGGGGTGGGTCGAAGCCCCTCCTTTTTGTAAAAGCGTGATTTGGTAAAGGGTTTTGGGCCATACTTGCTTGTTTAGGGAGTCCACGATATTTGGACCATGTTATTGTAATGATGTAACCCTTCGATGTAATAGTATATATAGGGTGAAATAATAAGAAAAAAACAGATCTTTGGATTCAGATTAGTGTTATGGTTGAATTATTGTGATTTGTAGTTTGGTAGTGAAGGAGAGGCTCTGCGTTTGAGTGCGCAAAGGCCTGAATTTTCAGTTGAGTGTGTAGACAACCTGCAGCTTAGTGTGCATGCCAAGAACTATTTTTTGTAAAAATATTCATTATATTAGCAACAGTTCTTGTGGAAATAGCCCCACATTGGGGTGAACCACGGTAATTTGGTGTCTCCATATGTATATTTGCTTATTATCTGTTTTAGAGTTGCAGTTATTACAATTTTATTTCAGCATAATGATGGCTTATATGTTATGTTTACGTAATTGATGTAATGTGGCGAAGTGATTTATGAATGTTAAGAATAAGAAAGCATAATAATACCACATCCCCTAGTCCCTCAAGGCTGTAGATACCTAGTTCTGTATCCTCCCATAGTCACTTCAGGTGAGACTATGATCTACTTGCAGGTTGTTACCGAAAGGGCCAATGATTAAGGGTTTTGTTGATGCGCAATATAGATTGAGCTTGGGTCAGTCCAAACCTAGCCAACAAATGGTTCCATTTTTGGGACAAGGATATGTTTGAGGGAAATGTGGATGTGGTACCCGTCGAAGAAAGAGATTTAGGATTGGATAGAGCTGAAAGAGCGAGAATTTGCAGAGTAAGAAAATAGAAACCCTCGTCCGACATACAAAGCGTGGTTACAAAAGTATATCTTTATAGAGCAATACGAAATTTTCTTCAATTCTTTTCTTGTTGAGCTGTACGAGTGGATATCAATGTTGACCAAAAGAAAGGACTGTTTTAAGGTTGACGAACCTATGGTATGGACTCCTGAACTGATATAGCGACTCAAGAGCACTGGCAATAGGGTTTCAAGGGTTGTCCACTTTTGGATTGATAACATCTTGGGAGGATTCATTACTAAGTTTGTGGTAGACTCGATTGTGTCCTACAGCGAGGAAAAAAGACGATTCTTCAAGGGACCGCTAGGTAAGTATTTGAAATATCTGAAACTTTGGATTAAGATGCTTATGTATGAAAAGGGAGTTTTACAGATGCAATTATATTTCTAGTTTACTTGCGTTTGGAGGAAGACAAAGTAAATTTGAATAAGACATCGAAGTAACGTGAAGTGGAAAGAGGTATAGAGTAGATACCAGAAAGAGATATCATGGACAAGATTCAAAGACCTTCATAGAGAATGATTATAGTCCTCTTTTAAGTGAATCTGAAAGTGAAGAATAAATCCACCCTGATAACCCCCAGGCAACTCTGCAGTATTCACCCTTCCAACTTGAAAGTTTTTCGAAGCCAGAATCCAGTAATAGACAGGGTGTTTTTGGTTTCCCCCCTCCCCCTCCCTCTACCCCCCTACCCCAATCCCCCCCCCCTTACTTCTTCCCCCTCCTCCTGCTCCCCAAAAAGAAGTATGGTTGATGATATTAAGCTACCTGTTTTCAAACGAATTAGATTGGAAGATTTAGAACAATTTGGTTTTTATGTGAAGCTGTATGGACAACGAAGCATATCAACGATGAAAATATAAAGAAAGTGTAGCTCATTATGATGCTGAAAGATAGAACATTGACATGGTATACGAAGTATTCAAATAATCATAATAGAACATTTGCAGATATTAAGGCAACATTGATAAGAGAGGTTAAGAAGCCGAAGTCTGAGTCACAGTGCATTACCGAGTTGAAAGAGATCAAGCAGAAACCTAGTGAGTCTGTCTGGGAGTTTGATCAGAGATTTAAGGTATTATTGGATTAAGTAAGCTTCGACATAGCTCTGTAGCAACATCAAGAATGGTTTATAGTCGCGTTGCTACTGCATATCATATTGCCATTGATGCAACAAAATATAGGAACTCAAGCTGAAGCTCTAGAGGTTGCAGTGAAATTGGAAGCGTTGCCTATAGGAGATACTAATGCAAGCAAGAAACAGATTCAGAGTCAGCTAGCGAACCTAACCCTACAGATACAAGACATTAAGAAAAGAAAATAATTTAGAGAGGAAGTATCGTGTACGAAGTGTAGATCAGAGGGCCATTCTAAAGAAGACTGCCCTATCTTTAGGAATTACATGTCTAGTGGGGCACCGAATCCCTTGAATGCAAGATCCAGCCTGTGGTGTGAAATATGTAAGACTAGGGGTGAACATATTTTAGAAGATTGTTACTTGCTACAGAAATATGTACAAAATCTAAGGAATCAATATTGTAGATTCTGTAAATCAATAGGACATGATGAGAATAATTGTCGAGTTTATGAACTAATGATGGAGCGTGACGTTGACACTTATAGAATGTAAGAAGAAGAGCACGAATATGAGAACAATGGACAATGCAGTGGTCGAGGAAGTTACCAAGGAAGAGGTTGAGGTGGTGGAGCTAGTCGAGACGTGGACAAATCATTTGCTATAACTGCGACCAACCATGTCATTTTGCGAGAGACTGCTAGAACCCCACAACGACATGTAAGTACTGTAAATCCTTTGACCATGTAATTTAAGAATGTCATGTACTTATGGTGAAGATGCAAGAAGAAAGAATTCAAAAACCGACACAAAATATTCAAATGATGACTACTAAAGAAAGGATCAATGAACCTTGAATTAGTATTGTCACTAGAAGTGGAGCTGCAACTGGTAGTGATAAAACGAATGAAAAGAAGGAATCTGAAAGTGCATGGCTTAGATAGACCGTTGAGAAGGTTCCTATTTTTTCTATTCAGAAAGAAAAATAAGTATTTATGGGAGCAGGGCGAAGTTTTATGGATGTTGGAGCTTCGACCTCTAGTGCACAGCCAAATTTCGATTAAAAAAAGTAAATGCAACAAGTCATCAACTTCGATACAGAACCAAGCTCCGATGCAGGATCGAGCTACGACACAAGATCAAAATTCAGAAAATCAAGTAGGTATTTTAAAGTCTTTTCTGCAGACTTGTATGAAATTTTTGTATTCAAGCTTCTGTGAAATTATTAAGAGATTAAAAGGTTGTAGAAGGGCTTCAAGAGTTGATGAATTCTTGTGCATCCAAAGAAACACCATGAATTGAGATGCGCGTAGTCAACAATTTGTATCAACAGAAGAGAACTGGAAGAGAGATGCAGCTTAGTGTGCAAATAGGAGAGTATGAGATGGATCAAATTATTCTGGATATGGGATCTGATGCTAGTGTATTGACGAAGAAGACATGGGAATTAATGGGTAATTCGAAGCTACAATGGTCACCTATTCAGTTAAGGATGGCAAGTCAAAAAAATATATTTCCTCTGGGAAGACTACCAAGTGTCACAGTGGATATTGAAGGAGTTCACACTATTGTTGATTTTGAAGTAATAACAATTGTTGATGACAATAACTCTTTTCCTACATTGCTTGGAATTGATTGGGCATCTGACAATATGGCCATAATTATAAGAAGAAATATTTCGGCGTAAATCACATTCAGAAAATCATTTTACGCCGAAATATTTCTTCTTATAATTGTTATGGAACACAAAAGCCTCAATTCAACTAATATGGCCATACTTAATCTGAAGAAGAGACATATGATATTTGAAGGAAACAACATGAGAGTAATTGTTCCTTTAGATCCATCATAAGGAGTAAGATATACAAAACTAGTCAAAGAATAATATTGCGTAACTGATAGAGACACTATTTATCAATTGACAACAAAGTAACATGATTGTGTTAACCCTACTGCAGAAGGCAAGTTGAGTTGGGAGCGTGATAGTTCGTGTACCTCAGACTCAGAATAAGAATTGGAAAACTGGTAGAATAGGCTACACAAACTATCCATAAGGCGCTGTGCAAGAATTACCAAATCAGTTCATTGTATGGTATTTGAGGTATGTAAACTGCCCTCTTATGATGGCTTAGGTGATGTAAATACTTTTCTTAATGATTATTAATAACAATTTCTAGAAAATCAAAGATTTTCATCCATAGATATAGCCCTGAAAGCTACCCCTGCTAGATGGTGGAATGCACACAAGAAGAATATAGGAGGTTGGCAAGAATGTCGAAGATTGATGTGGATAAGGTTTGGACAGATAAATACAGAGATGGAGATAAAATATGATGGTGAAACTAATCCTAGGAAGCATATTCAGTTATGCACTACAACATGGAAGGAAATTCCACAACAAGAATGGAAACATTGATGCATTCATATATTAGAGACAATCCCTAAGAACTGGTACCTAGAAACAGAACTTCGACATGGTACCGTGAACTGGGCAGATATGGTTGATGGATTTATATTAACATTCAGTTTTGAGGATGATTTCCCATACATAGATTTAGCCCTTTAGATATTCAAGAAGAGGATCTTTGAGAATGTATCCCCACTGGCATGGCAACAACCTGATTGGGCTGCGCAGATAGAAAATGCACTAGACTACTATAACCTTACTACAGATGAAGAAGAAGATCCTCGCAACATTGACATAGCAGAAATAAAAAAGATACCACAAAGTAAATGGGCCTAAGTTAGAGATACCAGATATAACAATGCCAATGAAGACTAAGAAGGTGAACATAGGATCAGAGAAGGAACCCACATTTTCAACAATAGGAGACTACTGGAATGAAGAAACAATCAACAAGGTTACAAATTTACTTCATGAATATCAAGAACTATTTCCCACCAAGTTTTCAAAGATGAAGGGTATAATAAGAGACCTAGGAGTCATGAAGGTTCCCATTAACCTGATGCAAAGCCTGTCAAACAAAGACCTTACAGGTTGAACTCGAAATATAAGGAGAAAGTGAAGGTAGAGCTTGATAAGATGATAGCAGCAGGAGTTATTGACCCTATAGAAGAATCATAATGGGTGAGTTCTATGGTAGTGTAAGAGTAGAAAACTCAAGGAGAAATTAGGATCTGTGTTGATTTGAGAAAGTTGAATGATGCATGTTTACATGATCCCTTCCCTACCCCTTTCACATATGAAGTGTTAGACAATGTAGGAGGTCAGGAAGCTTACTCATTCACAGATGGATTCTTGGGTTATCATTAGATTAGGATTGCACCTGAAGATCAGAATAAGACCACATTTGCTACAGAATGGGGCTCATATCAATACACAATAATTCCTTTTGGATTGAAAATGCCCCTGCTATATTCTATAGGGTGGTGGTCGCAAATTTTAAGGAATACATCCATAAGTTTTTAGAGGTATATTTTGATGATTGAACAATGTCTGGATTGTTCAGCACACGTGCTGTAAGTTTAAGACTTATGCTTGGCATAAGTAGACAATATCAGATCTCTTTGAACTTAAAGAAGTGCATATTTTGTGTACCTTTCAACATATTGTTTGTAAGCAAGGACTAATGGTGGACCCTGCTAAGATTGTTATCATTGTGAACTTACCTCCACCTAAGAGAGTAAGACAACTTCACACTATGTTGGGACATACTAGGTATTACAGGAAGTTCATCAAGGGGTATCCTTAGATTACTGCACCTATGGAGAAATGTTAGAAGAGCCTCGACATATTGAAAGAAAAAATGGTAGATGCACCTATACTAGTGTTCCCTTATTGGAATAAGGAATTTCATGTCCATGTGGATGCCTCTTGTATAGCTTTGGGAGTAGTAATAGCACAACCAGGTGTAGGAGAGATTGGTCATCCTATAACTTTTACAGGTAGAAAGTTATCTAAAGCAGATAAAAATTACACCACTACAGAAAGGGAAGGATTGGCTATGGTATATGCTTTGCAGAAGTTTAGACATTATTTGCTGGGGTCACACTTTAAAATGTTTACAGATCATGCTGCACTGAAGTATTTTGGTTAACAAGCCTATCTTAGGAGGAAAAAGTTGCATATGGTTACTATTATTCCAGGAGTATGACTTTGAGGTCATTGTAAAACTAGGAAGACTGAATGTAGGACCTGACCATTTGTCAAGATTGGAAATAGGGGAAGAACCAACCAATATAGAGGATAATCTTCTTGATGTGAAATTATTTGTAATGAGATTTGCAGATGACCATTTCACAGATATCATTCAATTTTTGAACACAGGAATGATTCCTTCAGAATATACTATGCAACAAAAGAAAGAATTAGTGGTTAAGGCAACTATTTTTTCATTAATAGTAGGGAAATTATATAAGATGAGACTAGATGAGATACTACGTAGATATGTTCTTGAATATGAAAGACAAATGATTCTAGTAGAGGCTCATGAGGGCGCAACTGGTGGACACTATGTAGGAAAATCTACTGTGCAGAAGATTCAGAGAGCAAGATTGTGGTGGCCTACACTACGTAGAGATGAGAAGGAGTATTGCTGAGCATGTGATGTATGTCAAAGAAAAAGGAAGCCTTCAATAAGGGATGAGATTCCATTGGTAGCACAAGTTAAATTACAAGCCTTTAATAAGTGGGCTATTGATTTTGTTGGACTCATCAACCCAACTGGAAAGAAGACTGGTGCGAGGTACATAATTATAGCGATTGATTACTTGACAAGATGGGAACTAGTAAGGGATTGCAACACATAGACTGTTGCGAAGTTTATTTTTTAATATATATTTTCTAGATTTGGATGTCCAAAGATTTTGATGAGTGACCAAGGTTCATATTTCCTAAATAAGACTATTGAAGCATTGACTGAGGAGTTCCAAGTTTATCATCAGAAGAGTACCCCTTATCACCCTCAGGCCAATGGAACAATAGAAGAATTTAATAAGATTTTGGAGAATGCACTTAGTAAGGTGTGAAATGTGAATAGATCACATGTAAAAAGTTGACAGGTCAGACACCCTTTAGGTTAGTCTATGGGCAAGAAGCTGTGATTCCCATGGAGTACATCGTGCCTATCTTAAGGATTACAACTTTTATAGATATGGCAGACCCTGATCTAATGAAGGAAAGAATGTCGTAGTTGATTGCTTTGGAGGAAGACATATTTATAGCAGGATTCCATTAACAGGTACAAAAAACAAGAGAAAAGGCTTGGCATGAAAAACATATTAAGCAGAAGAAGTTTCAGGTAGGAGACCTTGTTCTCCTATATCATAGTAAGTTTGTGAAATTTATAGGAAAATTCAAGATGCATTAGTTGGGCCCATACATTATCAAGCATATTACTAATGGAGCTGCTTTTCAATTACCAAATTTAAATGGAGAATTGCTTCAAGAAAGAGTAAATAGCAGTAGGTCGAAGTTGTACATGGACAACCCTGCACCCATAGCTTTGCTCTGAAGAAGAAAAGAGAAAAGTCTTAGTGCCACTTGTAGTTGAAAATGGGCACTGGACTATAAACTACGCTGCAAAGAGCTTCGACATAAGAAGTTACTTCGCTACAGTCTGGATTATGTTGAAGATCGTAGGAGCTTGGACATAAGAGGGGTTGTTCACTATAGGATGAGTCGAAGTTCGCCAGAAAATATGACTGTTAAAAGGGAAAAGTTAATGTTAAAACTCGTGGAAAGTTGCATTTATGAGGACAAATTGACAAGATCTAAGGATATATATGCAATTAATGAACACAATCTGAGCTAATGATGGAGTTAGAAATTCAAGTTTGTTATAAAATGTCGTGTCCCGTTTGGATTTGGCACTTTGTTGTCCTGAGAGTTCGAATATTGCTATTGTGGAGAAGTTGCAAAAATTTTCGTTGTCGTATGTCGTCTGAGCATTCTTTGGAAGAAATTATTCATATATTTTGTGAGAAGAGTTACTTGTAATCATGGAAGCATCATATAAGATTCCCATAGAAGCATCATTACCCATGCAATAGAGATCTCCCTGAAAGAAGCCAACCAAAGAGCAGAGAACGAAGAAGAAACCGGACAAGAAACCTGTCAAGCCTCAGCAAGAACCTGAATAAGTTAGAGAAAACAAGGAAGAAGTAGAGCAGGTGCTGTTGAGAATGCAACAAGATGATGGAGCTTAGTGAAAAGAAGTCGCCTTCACTAAGTGGGCCCATTGGCTATTTTTGGCGCAAGTCTATTTTTAGACATATGGATCATGGTCTATGAGTTGCAGGATGCTATTTGTAGATGATTGGTCAAGTTGGTAAAAATAGATGGACCTCTATTTTTAGACATATGAGTGGAGTCTATTTTTAGACTACCAGGCTAAAAATAGAACAGTCGAATATTATTAGCTCTTAATAATATTTGGACTATAAACATTATCTTATTCTCTTGGAGCACTTCAGTTCGAGGTATGAATGTGGCACATGCAGCTGCCAGAAGGAAATACGTGTTTCTTATGGGTTACTTGAGCTATTGCATGGAGGACTTCAGTTAGGACTTCTGTGATTGAGTTCTGTGGAGTTGGATCAGGAGTTAATGGAGTTGTGTTCAGTTTGACTTAGTTGAACTAGTTGTATTTAGTCTAACTAACAAATACATTACTGATGAATGATGTGAATTAGTTATTAATTAATTCACTAATTATTAACTCATGAATCAACTGAGGAATACATCAGTTAACTCAGTGCATGGACAGTTCAATGGAGACAGGTGTTAGAGATGAGTGAAAGGGCAAGACAATTGTCAGTTGTGACTATAGTTGTGCATGTGATTTCCACAATCAGTGGGATTGAGTTGCCAATGAGGATTGCGTAGTGTTACACAAGGGAAATACGAGTTTGGTTCAGCTATTATCATCCATTCTCTATGCAGGATTGCGCAGTGTAGGCAGGCAAGCAACGGAGGTGATTCTCAACAAGATGATGAAGCTTAGTGAAAAGAAGTCGCCTTCACTAAGTGGGCCCGCTGGCTATTTTTGGCGCAAGTCTATTTTTAGACTATGTCTATTTTTAGACATATGGATCATGGTCTATGAGTTGCAGGATGCTATTTGTGGATGATTGTTCAAGTTGGTAAAAATAGATGGACCTCTATTTTTAGACATATGGGCGGAGTCTATTTTTAGACTGCCAGGCTAAAAATAGAACAGTCGAATATTATTAGCTCTTAATAATATTTGGACTATAAACATTATCTTATTCTCTTGGAGCACTTCAGTTCGAGTTACAGATGTGGCACATGCAACTGCCAGAAGGAAATACGCTTTTCTTATGGGTTAGTTGAGCTACTGCATGAAGGACTTCAGTCAAAACTCAAGTGATTGAGTTTGGTGGAGTTGAATGA
>APFE031150078.1:0-11568 GCA_000404065.3 Pinus taeda | reverse complement strand
CTCCGCACTGCGCCTTCTGTGGCACCTCTGTGGCGTCTCCGCACTACGCCTTCTGTGGCGCCTTCGCACTGCGCCTTCTGTGGCGCCTCCGCACTGCGCCTTCTGTGGCGTCTCTACACTGCGCCTTCTATGGCGCCTCTGTGGCGTCTCCGCACTGTGCCTTATGTGGCGTCTCTACACTGCGCCTTCTGTGGCACCTCCGCGCTTCCGCAGCTGCAGCGCTCGAGAGATCACCCTTCACAGATTCGCTTTCCACTTCACTTTCATATAGATCGAGCTTTTGAAACAATAACCCAATATTCCAGATCTTAATATATTCAAAACCCAAAAGCATACACAAGCCAAATGATCTCCTTTGCTTTATATAGGCAAGCTCTTCCTCAAATCATGGACTAATACCACGGGCCAAAACAATAATAACACAATACCGTCGACTAAATACCAAGGGTTAAACATAAGGAACCCCACGTGTGCGCGCTTTACTGCCTTGAAGTGTGTGCACTGGGGGTATGCACCTCATGAATGGGTAACCTGCGTGTCTGGACGCGGTCCCTGCACGGTGTACCTGCAGGTACGCATCTTCTGAACTATTCTCCTGCGTACTTCTTAATTCTCATCATATTGAAAGCCATGCCATGGGTGTTGCCATCAAGTACAACATCTGTAACATATAACCATACCAAAAACATAATGCCAACAATAATTGGGTGTAGGGATATGAATTAGACTTGTAGTGGTTGTAGACGTGAGGTTTGGAAGCCCTGGAACAGTGGGAGGGTAGTTACAGTTTGTAAAAGAAGGGTTTGGGGTATACAAGTAAATTTCTCTTCAATTTAGGCAAGTTTATCAATTAATTTCAATTAATTAAGCTTTCAATTAGAATGTACGTTTTCAAATTGAGAGGGTCGTTCTAGTTTTTCTCAAGAATAATTGGAATTTGGCGGTTTGGCTTGTGAATTGGGTTCAATGGTGAATGCAAAGGGTACAGTGGCTTCAACTGTGAACTGGTTGCTTGAATTAGGTGTCCGGAGCTTCTTCAACCAACAGACGGTGGTTAATTTGGTCGCAAACGTTCAGGGTGTCGCAAAATGGCTTGAGCAGTAGTTGCACTGAAAAACGAGTGAAAAGAGTGAATTAGGTATTTTCCAGCCTTTTAACGAGTAACGGTCACATTTTGACGCAAAAAATATAAATGAACAGTGGGCAGTTTTGGTTTGGGCAGGGAAGTGGTTTTCTTGGCGATCGTATTGCTTTTGGAGGGTAGGCGTATTTTTCACGAGCACGCGATCTCACATGGTGCCTCCACGTTGCAGAAAAGTGCCCAGAAAAACCGTGAATCTCACGTGCTCTCGGGCTGCTATTGATTGGACGGTGACGCTGCGCGATATGGATGCGCACTGTCGGGTCTGGGGGTAGGAGATCAGACGGCTTTTGCGTGGTTAAGCTGCAAGGAGGGAATCGGGAAAGGGATTTGCGGAGCCCGAGACTTAATTACAACAAATTGTAATTAATTAGTATATAAGGTTGGGATTAAATATAAGCAACAGGTAATTAAAATGGGACCCGGGGTTATGTGGTGGGGTTTTTTAACTACACCAAGGGTTGGTGGGTTAAAAAGGTATTTCGGGGAAATATGAAGTGGGGAAATTAATTAGATAACGTGGGGGGATAAAAACTTAGGATAAGGGAGTTTTTATGGACTTTTGAAGGGAAATAGGGAAATTAATAAGGGGGGAAGGTAAGATTTGCAATGGGAAATGGGTTCACACTAGGGAAAAGGGGTTTTGGGTAGGGGGATGATTTTTGAAGGGTAATTTACTAGGGAAATGTGTGAAACCAAGGGGTAAGGGTCAAAATGAGGGGAAAAGGGGGATTTATAAGTGATAAAGGGAAAATGGGGAAATTAGCAAATAAGCATGTGGGAGTATAGAGAAATGAGAGGAAATTAGTTAAACTAGCTTGTGAACATTTTTTCTTTCTCATACATGCTCTTGCACACGAAACATAGGATTAAGCATGATAATTGTGCTTTTGACTCAACGAAATTATGCATTTGCAACCTTTCTTCTACCTACCCTTTATTTATCCTAACATTTTTTCTTCATTTTATTGGGTGCATTTGAGCTTGTTGACCTTTTATTTCCTTTTCTTTTGACAAGAAAACTATCTAATTCTAAACTTATAACTTCTAGTGGCTCTGATTAAACTAATGAGCTCATTTTTATTCTCTACCTAGCTACTGATTTCCCAAGGTTAAATAGTTTGGCTAGATCTTTATTCTCTATCTATCAACATGCAATTTAAAGCATGAATTAGTCAAGATTAAGCTATTGGACCATCATGGATTGTGGCATTTCTAACAAGATGTACACAACCTTATTTTGCATAGTAAAATAAAAAGTAGTGGCATATGAATTTGCACACTCTCATGAACTATTATATTTGTTTTTGGGGTTCATATTTTTCACTTTTTTTGATCTTTTTCTCTTTCTTTTTGTCCTTTGATTAGTCTTTTAGGACATACCCTCTTTACATTTCTTAATTTATTAATATGGAAAACATTTTGGAGAAAGCAAAATTATGTACAATATTACAAGATTAACCATGACCAATTCAAAATTATGAATCCTATTATTATAGTACCCTAACAGAGTCAACAACAACACAATTTTCCTAGTAGGTAGTTTCAGACACAGTTGATTCATCTTATTTTTTTTGGATCTTTTTTGGTTGCAGATGTTGTAGTAGCAACAAAAACTATGACAGGTGTTGCATGCAGAACATTCCAAAGGCACTGGATTGAGATAGAGTTGAATTCCTTTCTTGTTGAGAGGGAGTGTAGAAAATAAAAACAAGAAATTTTAACAATAGCATCAAGAAAGTAAATCCTAATTTAATTTTGTCCTTGAATTATATTACAAATTAAATTGTAAGTTCAATTCTCATAGAAACTTGTAATAGTTAACTAAGCTAATTTAACTTAGTTGGATAAGTAAATTCAAGTTGGGAATCTATCTAGATTCATGTAGAGTGGTTCCTAAATTTTAGGGGCCTAGGATGATTTCTTTTGAGTTGTAATTATTTAATTTAGTTTAACTGAGTTAAATTCAATTAAACTAGTTCCAACTCATAGAGGAATTAGTGGGAGATCCAGTAGTGAGGTGTAACCTGTAGTAGTGGGGTGTAACCAACACTGCTCAACTAGTAAACTGAAGATTCAATCATAATCAACTCATGCATGTTAGATCAAAGAAAAACCTAGTTGAGATTAGAGTTCAGGGATAGTGTGCTATCAATTGTATAATCATAAATTGTATAGATGGTGCATGAAATCAGAGGAAGGCATATTGATGGATTGTGCGGTTATGGATGAAGAATTTCCCAATTAAATGTGGGTTAATTCCCTAGGAAACTGCGCAAGGAAATAGGAGCTTGGCAGACAAAATATTTGGCTAAGTATTGGCTGGAGCTTGTATGGGAAGTAGTGAGATAGATTGTGATAGTACAGAGTTTTCCCGAGCTTGAGAAAATAATTCACGACAAGAAAAAATGACATTGGTGAGGGGTGAAAAATGTCACCATAAGCTAATTGGTGATGGTCAAAAGAGCATTCTTCACCAAAAACTGAACGTCACCAAAGGTGGCATCGCCAAAAGTATAGGTATTGTAGTGACATACAAAGTCCGTCACCAATAATGATTTATAATGATGGATAATGACCATCACCATTTCATATGAGCAATGGTGATGGACCATAGCCTCCGTCACCAAAAACTGAACGTCACCAAAGGTAGCGTCACCAAAATTATAGGTGTTGTAGTGGCATTCAAATTTCATCACCAATAATGATTTATAATGACAGATAACGACCGTCGCCATTGCATATGAGCAATGGTGACAGACCACAGCCTCATTCACCAATAACTGAACGTCACCAAAGGTGGCATCACTAAAAGTATAGGTGTTATGGTGACATTCAAGGTCTATCACGAATATTGATTATGTTATGGAACCAGCTCAAGAAAAGATAGAAAAGATAGATCAACGCCTTAGAATTCAGCCTCTTCGAGGGGGAAACCTCCTTTACATTACATAAATGAACAATTCTTGGATGATACAAATGAAAAGACCTCCTTTCTATATATAGGAGTCTAAGGGGTCATAACATAATCAGAGCCTACATAATAATAATAATGTAAGGGCGCAATAATAACAATAGTGGGCTTTTATGGGGCACAATAGTAACAATATGGGCACAATAGGGGCACAACAATATTAATAAGGGATACAACTACAATAGTAATGGGGTAATCACTAGTATTATGGGGACCCAACAGATTATAATGACGAAAAGTGACCGTCACCATTTCATATGAACAATAATGATTTATTGTGATGGATCTTTAATGGCCGTCACTATTGGTGCATATATATGGTGACATTCATTGACTGTCGCCAAAAGCCGCATTGCTAGAAGTATAGGTCTTGTGGTGACTTTCAATGTCCATCATGAATAACGACTATAATGGTGGACAACAACCGTCACCATTTCATATCAAGAACAACGATTTATGGTTATGGTCCTTTGAGGGTCGTCACTATTGATGCGTATATATGGTGGCGTTTGTTGACCATCACCATTTCATATTTTTGGTGAGGGTCAAAAAATGTCACCAAAGCTCATTGGTGATGGTCAAAAGAGCCTCTGTCACTAAAAATTGATCGTCGCCATTCCATATGGATGTCAGGGCACGATGGATTCGAACCACCAACCTCCTACTTGTAAAGCAGATGCTCTTCCATTGAGCTAGCACCCTTTAAAGAATTATATTTTTTAAAATTAGACCTTGAAACTTCATAAATTTTAAATTCTACAACTTTCAATAAATTAAAGTATCAGCAATATTTTACTAAATAAGCAAAGCAACATCGAAGATGTAGGTCCCTACCTTATGGTTATTGAAGTTATGAAAATTGGGTGGAGGGAAAAATAGTTATGTATAAGAGAATCAATATGTTCAGTTGAATACTCAATTAGAAGTGAAACTCTAAAGACATTTATAACCTATAAATGACCTATAACTATCAAATGCACCAAATATTGCAAAGGAAATGTCATAAGTGGATGTCATATGGAAGAAGAGGAGGCAGGGACTTGGAACCCTTGTACATCTTGGCATGCCTTAGCACTTGGCACATCTTAGCTTGTTTTACATTTCTTCGTACTATCTAGCACATCTTAGCATGCCCTAGCATTCCCTAACACACCTTGGTAGTCATGACCTCACAACTAGCTCTGCATTTTTCCATGACTTGGAAACCTTACATTCACTAGAACACTATGGCACTCCCTAGTTGTCACGCCCTCCATTATCCTCCATAATGTCCCAAGCTGATGAAGAGATCGATGGAGGTCACCACAGACTAAGCTTTTAATTTGGTAGCTAGCCCTACCAGACCAGAGAGGACTCTCTCTATGAAATTACAGCCAAGAGATGACTGGAATGTAAAGGATTTTAGGCTAGATAGCTAGGGTTAGGTGGGTTTTTGGAAAATTTAGGGACTTTGAACTCTACCCACCGGTGTCTTGTTTGGAAGGGACTTTGTCAAGGAGGCCAGAACTTGGAACTCTACCTAGGATAAAGCACCTAACATGCTTGACAAAACCTCCCTAGAATAGAGTACCTCTTACCTAGAAAAGTATCCCCTGCTCAAAATATAGAACCCTTCTCTACTATGCACTTTTATTAAAGATAAATCTGTGCATAAAATAGTACTAAGAAAAACACCTAAATTAAGAAAACTGAGCATCTAAGTCAAACTATAAAAGTATAATAAATATGGCTCTATATAAGTTTGGGAAACACTAGACAAGCATGATTTCATACAACAACAATAAGATGCCTAAAATCGATGTGGTTCTTTCATCGTTGTTATACCCTCAAAACAAAACTGGAATCTATAGCATGTACCCCAAGGTTGTATGCATTTGCTGAAGGTGTAGATTGAAAGGATCTGTTGAGATGAATTTCTATTGAAGGAGAAACACCTTCAAAATAATATATAAAGTCTATTGTGAATTCAACCCATTTGCACACAGACCAAGGCTGCTACTGGGTACACTTCTTTGCTAAATGGAAACTACAATGTATTGTAGTGTTGTTGAAGGAAAAACACCTTTAGTGCAACACGGATAAAACTCTAACACATATTGTCACTGTGGCCTTGGTTTTCGATGATCTCATCAATATAGGTAACAACTTCGATAATTGAAAAACCAAAAAGTGAGATGCATAGATCATTTGAAATGACAGATTTGGGCATACTTTATTATTGTCTAGGAGTGTTAATATAGAAAATGAAAGGTAACTTGTTGCGTCTTTATGTCACAGGCCAAGGATGAAAAGAAATACATAGAATATTAAATAGCATGCTATAAGTCAATTGTAGGTTATTTTGAAACGGGAATGGAATTCTCCTTGTGCGGGTTCTAATCTAGTGGGTATAACTTTAAATAAGAAACTGATAGTTATGGGGTTGAAATTGTCTCACAATTCATGAAAAGTCCCTATTCGTAGGAAGATAACTTGAAATTAGTCCGGCATATTATTTATCGTCTTCTTGTATGTGTGTGCTTTGAAAAGATAACCACATCCAAAGACTCAATAACAACTCTGGTAAGGTTTATAGATATGAAGAACTTCTAAGAAAACCCATCACTTAATGACAATTGAGCGAGGAATATGTCGAAGGATTCAATTTTGCACTCAATCATAAAAAGGAAGTTGGGGTATCCATATCTTTCCAACAAACTGAATCCAACCATAATGTGAAAGGCAGGTTAACTGTGAAACCTCCTTCCCACTTTGTAGTATTTCTCCCTCTTGAATTCCAACAGGTATCTGGTTGCTTAGATCCACAAAACTCGTGCCAGGTAAACTTTGTATGATACAATTGTGACGTGCAAGCTTGACACAGACTTTAGTTTCCCTCTAAAAGAGGGTAAGTCAAAATATTATGACAATCTTAATTGTAATTTGATCATACAATATTGAGGTATTGCATGGAATAAACAATATCCTATCAATGCACTAATGAAGAACTCAAAATAAATGAATTTCTTATTGCTACAATAGCGCCTCCTGGGATTCTCAGATAAAGCACCTAACCTGCATAGCAAAAGCTTCCTAGAATAGAGTACCTCCTACGTAGAAGTGTGTCCCCTGCTCAAAATATAGAACCCTTCTCTACTTTTCACTTTTCTTAAAGATAAATCTGTGCATAAAATTGAACTAAGAAAACACCTAAATTAAGAAAAGTGAGCATTTGAGTCAAACTATAAAAGCATACTAAATATGGATGTATATAATATTAAGGTATTGCATGGAATAAAAAATATACTATCAGTGCACTAATGAAGAACTCAAAATAAAAGAATTTCTTATTTCTACAATAGCACCTCTTAGGATTCTCGAATAAAGCACCTAACCTGCATGGCAAAAGCTTCCTAGAATAGAGTACCTCCTATCTAGGAATGTGTCCCCTGATCAAAATATAGAACCCTTCTCTACTATTCACTTTTCTTAAAGATAAATATGTGCATAAAATAGAACTAAGAAAAGCACCTAAATTAAGAAAAATGAGCATTTAAGTCAAACTATAAAAGCATACTAAATATGCCTGAAATTGATGCACTTCTTTCATCGCTGCTACAACCTCATAGGAAAACTATAATCTACAACATGTACCCCAAGGTTGCATGCATCTACTAAAGGTGCAGACCAAAAGTATCTACTAAGATGAAGTATTGTTGAAGGAGAAACACCTTCAAAACAACAGATAGAATCTAATGTGCATTCAACCCATCTACACATAGGCCAAGGTTGCTATTGGGTACACTTCTCCCCTGAATGGAAACTACAGTGTATTGCTTCTCTACTGAAGGAGAAACACCTTCAGAGAAACATAGATAAAACTATAATGTATATTGTCAATGTGGTATTAGTTGTAGAAGTTCTCATTAATATAGGTAACAACTTCGATAATTGAAAAACCAAAGGGCGAGCTACATATATCATTTGAAATGATAGATTTGGGCACACTTTATTATTTTTTAGGAGTGTTAGTATAGAAAATGCAAGGTAGCATGTTGCATCTTTATGTCACAGACCAAGGATGTGAATAAATACATAAAAGATTAAATAATATGGTACAAGTCGATTGCAGGTTCTTTCAAAACAAGAATGGAGTTCTCCTTGTGTAGATTCTAATCTATTGGGTATAGATTTAAATAAGAAATTTAGAGTTATGGGGTTGGAATTGTCTCATGATTCATGGAAAGTCCCAAAGTTGTTCACTAGAAAGAAGTAGAGCGAGTCGTTAGGTTTATGAATGGGAACACCCTATTCACAAGTAGATAACTTCAAATTAGCCGGGCATATTATTTCTCCTCTTCTTGTATGTGTGTGCTTTGGAAAGATAACCACCTCCGAAGACTCAAGAATAACTCTAGTAAAGCTTATAGGTGTGCAACACTTCTCAGAAAACCCATCACTTAATGACAATTGAGTGAGGAATATGTCGAAGAATTCAATCTTGCACTCAGTCATAAAAAGGAAGTTGGGGTATCCAGCATCTTACCAACAAACCGACTCCAACCATAATGTGAAATCCAGGTTAACTGTGAAACCTCTTTCCCACGTTGTAGTATTGTTGCCTCTTGAATTCCAACAGGTATCTTACTGCTTAGATCCACAAAACTTGTCCCAGGTAAACTTTGCATGATACAATTGTGATGTGCAAGCTTGACATGCACTCTAGTTTCCCTCTAAAAGAGGGTAAGTCAAAATATTATGATAGGATTTGTTGAGATTGCAACAAGATGATGGAGCTTAGTGAAAAGAGTCGCCTTCACTAAGTGGGCCCGCAGGCTATTTTTGGCGCAATTCTATTTTTAGACATATGGATCATGTCTATGGATTGCAAGTTGTTGTTTATGGATGATTGATCAAGTTGGAAAAAATAGATGGACTTCTATTTTTAGACCACAGCGGAGTGACTGCTCAGTCTAAATATAGAACAGTCAAATATTATTAGCTCATAATAATATTTAGACTATAAACTTTGTCTTATTCTCTTGGAGCACTTCAGGATGAGCTACGGATGTGGTACATGCAGATCCCAGAAGGAAATACGTTGTTACCTATGGGATGACTAATATTTGCATGCAGGACTTCAGTTAGAACTCAAGTGAGTTGAGTTTAGTGGACTGGAGGTGTAGTTGATGGAGTTGTGTTCAGTTTAGCTTTGTTAAACTGGTTGTATTTAGTCTAACTGGCAAATAGACTAGAGATGAGTTGGGTGAATTAGTTATTAATTAATTCACAAGTTATTAACTCTAATACAACTAATGAATACATCAGTTAACTCAGTTGCATGTCAGTGCATGTTCAGTTCAGCAGGGACAGGTGTTAGAGAATCAGATTGCTATCAGTTGTGACTATAGTTGTGCACCAGATCTTGCACAATCAAGGTATTGAGTATGCCAATGAGTTTGCCCACATATTTTCCCACATTGTAGCTTGTGCTCACATGATTTTGCCAAGTAAATACGTTGTTGCCTTGGAATTATCATCAGTTCTTGAGCAGGTATTGAGCAGCGGAGGCAGGCAAGCAGCGAAGGAGATTTGAGCCAGTGATTGATTCAGATCTGAGCTGTATTGTGTGTAACAGAGTTGGAGATACTTGTGAGAAGTATTATGCTGTGTAATGTTACATGACTCAATCATTAATATACAGATAGTTGGGGTTTTTAGCGAGATGCTTTCCCCGGGATACATACTGTGTTAATGTGTGAATACTCTTGATGTTTTATTGTTATTGATGCTGCTATATTGATGATCAACGTAGAGGAGCTTATGTATTGTGTATGTTTTCCGCAATTGTACATGATCAGGATAATCTCTGTTGAATATGTGTTAAATTATTCAAAATTTCTACATGGTATCAGAGCTGTTGATCATCTGATCTACTATTCAGGAAGTGTTTACATTCTATTTCTCTAGGAAAAGCCTGTAATCGGGCCAGGTAGCCTCTGGATTCATCCTTCCTTTGGAAGGTGAAATATCCGGTCAAAGCCCATACAGTCAATCTCTGTACGAGGAATATTGTGTTCTCACGAATCTTAGATCCGAGGCGGTTGAGTTGGTTGCTGGTGGAATTCGAATTTGCAGCAGTGTTTTCTTGGTGACAACGCAACAATGTCTTTCAACGGATTGCGATTGGAGTATGCTTTTGAGGGCAGCTCAAACTATATTGCATGGAAGGATAGGATGGAGTCAGTATTGGATGATAACGGGCTGAAGGAGTTCATAGATACGGATATCCCAAAGCCTACTGATGCTACTCAAGCTGATTCTTGGCAAAAGAAGATTGCAAAATGTCGAAGGATTCTGTTGGAGGGCGTGAAGGATCACATTGTGTCTAGCCTCCATGGAAAGGCTACTCCATCTTTGATGTGGAAATCATTAACAGAATTATTCCAAAGCAAGAGCGATCAGAGGAAGCTGGCGCTCAAAGATAAACTCAGAAACATCAAATGCGAGAAGGGTGAAAGTATTCCCAAGTATCTCACGAAGTTCACTCAGTGTCGAGATGAGCTGGGAAGTGTGGGGGTTACTGTCGATGATGAGGACTTGGTGAGCTTGGCTCTCCTTGGTCTTTCAAAGAGTTAGCATTCCTATCAGGACTCTGTCAATGGTCGGGAGAAGTTGCCAGGATGGGAAAGACTATGGTCAGATCTTGTGCAGGAGGAGATCAGGCGAAGTACCAGGGACGGATCTTCGTCAAAGGGAGCTGATGAAGAGAATTGTGCTTTGGCTTCCAAAGCAAAGAAAGGGAAGAGCAAGAAAGCTTCTCAGTCTGGTGCGAAAGGCAAGAAGCAGGATATGTCCAAGGTGAAGTGTTTTCACTGTCACCAGCACGGACACTATGCCACAAATTGTCCGCAAAAGAAGAAGAACAAGCAAGCTGCTGGATCTGTAGGGGGAGAGGCCTTAACTTCTCAGTTTGAGCTTGATTTTTCATTGATCGCATGCTTGGTTTCAAGTGTGATGGGATCAGTGTGTTTCTTGGATAGTGGTGCGTCTTTTCACATGACGGGAGATAGAGATTTGTTCTCTGATCTGGAGGACAAAGATCTTGGAGTGCACATCGAGATGGGCGATGATGGTAGATACAGTGCGACCGGTATCGGTACCATTTCCTTTGAGAGGGAGTCTGGTAAACCCTTTGTATTGAAGGAAGTCATGCATTTCCAGGATTGAAGAAGAATCTCATCTCAGTGGCGATGTTAGAAGACAAGGGTTATGATGTTGTTTTCAGTGAGGGAAAGGTCTTCCTGCGCAGCAAGACAGCTGGTGAGACCCGGAAGATAGGGGTTCGAGTGAGGAACCTTTATCAATTGCATGTAGATGGATGCGCAGAAATGGTAGGCAAGGCAAAAGGATTGGTGAGCCAGGATGATGGCGAGTTGTGGCACAGGAGATTGGGTCACCTTCACCATGGAGC
>APFE031150076.1:88948-103612 GCA_000404065.3 Pinus taeda | reverse complement strand
AAATAATGTGATTTTTAAAAGTATTTTCCAATATGTACTCAAACTAAAGATATTGTTTAATATGTCATGATGGCACCTTATATGTCAGATATTCATTGATATTCATTGAGTGAAGTCTTATGTAACTGCCCCACACGTGATATGTCAGAAATTAATTGAATGAAGCCCCTTATGACTGTCCCACTATTATTGTCAATCCTTTGTTTCAATTACGTTATTTTATCAACTCGAACTCTTGATCTCTCCGTGTCTAACTGCCTTCGTGCTTCTATTTCTAACTGCGTTTGTTGCTTCTATGCTTTCTCAAGAAACATCAATTAGGTAAATCATTATTATACTTGAATTGCTTTGAGATTTTAATCCAAGACTAGGTACTATAATTATTATTATAGAATAGAAATTTTGGGAATTTTAAGTTAAAGTTGTCAAATTTCAAGATTTTGAGTGTATTCAAAATTTTGATGACGTTGAATCTATTTCCATTATTAATAAAAACTAAATCAAACACTGCTATGTTTAATTTTTGATAATAAAAAAATTACCAACTAACGAAATATAACTTTCCATTTCCATACAAATTTATAGCTGCCCTACACAACCCCATTATTATAATTGAATCGCTTCCAGATATTAACCCAAGGCCAAGCACCATAGCCATCTGTGTAAGAAAATCTAATGTCTTTCGACCTGAAAATGCATGGAGTAAGAAAAGCGAATGCCTTGCAGCCTGAAAAAATACAGGATTACCAGGTACTGGAGTGTCATTAGAAGAATAGCAGGTATTGTTGTTGGATTCAATCATGCTTTGAGCTTCTTCCTTAAACGATTCCCCTGAGTGACGTGGAGTTCCAGGGGTCAAACTTGGTAATGTAGCAGTCGCAATCTTTTCAACGACTTTAATTTCAGCAACGACAACCAACACTTCTTCTGCAGTTGACCATATTTTGGCTCCTGCCATTTGCATCGCAGAAACTATTTCCAAATGATACAGGAGCTTCGGTCCATACCCGCATTTCCTGTCCCCATGCCGAATTTTCTTTGCAACAGCGCCTTCCATTATCGGATCAGCAACCTGTCAAGCCAACAGACAGTGCTTACTCCTGGGGTCGGGATGAGCGTAAACTCCTATAAGATCTTTGTCACTATCGCCGAATTTTCATTGCAGCAGCGCCTTCCGTTATCGGATCAGCAGCCTGTCAATCCAACAGACAGTGCTTACTCGTGGGGTCAGGATGAGCGGAAACTCCGATAAGATCTTAGCCTTCAAATCGTCTGATTTTATCAGCCGCAAATTGACCTTGGGCAGAGATTCTCTTTGGAGGACACCACCAGGTGTCATTCGCCGAAAGACCTACTTCCGTCCACGGTCTACCTTTCAGAGGGTTCAGTTATCATCAAAGTTGCCTACAAGATTACCATTCATTTATCATCAAAGTTGTTTACAAGATACAGTTGTCTATAACGCGACTTTTTGAAAGCCTTTCCGGTGGGTTTTTCGGGTCAAAATCCGGCAGCAATTTATTCGAATCGCAAGTTTGATAGCTAGTTTCTGCACAATCAAAGCGTCCCAGGGTTTTTCAGGGTGCTGAATCCAAATATGCAGTTAAAAACCCATTTTAACTGCAACAAATCAAGATTTAACCTCAATTTCTTCCACCAAATTCCGGTTTTTCAGGGTGCTGAATCCAAATATGCAGTTAAAAACCCATTTTAACTGCAACAAATCAAGATTTAACCTCAATTTCTTCCACCAAATTCCGTCACCGGAATCTCCAAAAAGTCCCATTATAGACAACTCCTTACAAGATTACCATTCATTTATCATCAAAGTTGCTTACAAGATTAGTGTACAATGATGTGTGGTTTGACCGTAAGACACATGGGTGAAGTCTGGGGAGACCGAAGTTCAAATCTCATTGAGTACAATGAGCTGCTGTGGTGGCAGCTAGAGGGGTGGATTCCCCTTTCCCGTGAGTCTGCTCTGGTTGGTTATGCTTTTGGTGTTATAGTGGCAGCTATGAAGATTTGAATCCTAATTTGAATATTGATGGTTATGCTCTTGGTGTTATAGTGGCAGCTATGAGGATTATGCTCTTGGTGTTATAGTGGCAGCTATGAGGATTTGAATTCTAATTTGAATATTGATGGTTATGCTCTTGGTGTTATAGTGGCAGCTATGAGGATTTGAATTCTAATTTGAATATTGATCCTGGGTCTCCCATTCCCTTTCCCGTGAGTCTGCTCTGGTTGGTTATGCTCTTGGTGTTATAGTGGCAGCTATGAGGATTTGAATTCTAATTTGAATATTGATCCTGGGTCTCCCATTCCCTTTCCCGTGAGTCTGCTCTGGTTGGTTATGCTCTTGGTGTTATAGTGGCAGCTATGAGGATTTGAATTCTAATTTGAATATTGATCCTGGGTCTCCCATTCCCTTTCCCGCGAGTCTGCTCTGGTTGGTTATGCTCTTGGTGTTATAGTGGCAGCTATGAGGATTTGAATTCTAAATTGAATATTGATCCTGGTTGGTTATGCTCTTGGTGTTATAGTGGCAGCTATGAGGATTTGAATTCTAATTTGAATATTGATAGTTATGCTCTTGGTGTTATAGTGGCAGCTATGAGGATTTGAATTCTAATTTGAATATTGATCCTGGGTCTCCCATTCCCTTTCCCGTGAGTCTGCTCTAGTTGGTTATGCTCTTGGTGTTATAGTGGTAGCGATGACTCTGGTTGGTTATGCTCTTGGTGTTATAGTGGTAGCTATGAGGATTTGAATTCTAATTTGAATATTGATCCTGGGTCTCCCATTCCCTTTCCCATGAGTCTGCTCTAGTTGGTTATGCTCTTGGTGTTATAGTGGCAGCGATGACTCTAGTTGGTTATGCTCTTGGTGTTATAGTGGCACCTATGAGGATTTGAATTCTAATTTGAATATTGATCATGGGTCTCCCATTCCCTTTCCCGTGAGTCTGCTCTGGTTGGTTATGCTCTTGGTGTTATAGTGGCAGTGATGAGGATTTTAGTAAGACATTCCAATAGAAGTGTAAAGCATAGTTACCAAAGGGTGGATTCCCCTTTCCCATAAGTCTGCTCTTGTTGGTTATGCTCTTGGTGTTATAGTGGCAGCTATGAGGATTTGAATTCTAATTTGAATATTGATCCTGGTTCTCCCATTAGTATTAGTATCAAAAGACTGCTCTGGTTGGTTATGCTCTTGGTGTTATAGTGGCAGCTATGAGGATTTGAATTCTAATTTGAATATTGATCCTGGGCCTCCCATTAGTATTAGTATCAAAAGATGTAAAGACATGCCAATAGAAGTGTAAAGCATAGTTACCAAAGGGTGGATTCCCCTTTCCCGTGAGTCTGCTCTGGTTGGTTATGCTCTTGGTAATTTGAATATTGATCCTAGGTCTCCCATTAGTATTAGTATCAAAAGACGTAAAGACATGCCAATAGAAGTGTAAAGCATAGTTACGAAATGAGTCTGCTCTAGTTGGTTATGCTCTTGGTAATTTGAATATTGATCCTGGGTCTCCCATTAGTATTAGTATCCAAAGACGTAAAGACGTGCCAATAGAAGTGTAAAGCATAGTTACCAAATTTGAATTTCGACATTATACATCTTACAAATATTTTTTTTTTTTTTTTAATTTAAATAAACAATCATTATATGAAAATTCATTAAATCTTTTCCCTAATAAAGATATTTTTGTTTACATATTTCCAATGTTAATTTCTCCTATTTAAAGTGTTATATATCTCTTCTCTCTAAAAAGACTTAGAAATAATGAGGATCAAAATGCATCAAATTAATTATTATTGCAGACTAGAAAAACATGTAAAGTAAAATCTAATAATATGAGTCACAACACACAAAGCTAGGGTTCAATGTAAAAATTGAGATATTGGATATTAAAAATATGATTTAAGTAATCTCTAAATACCATGAAATTTATGTCTAAAACACTAAATAGATCTATTTGAAAATGTACATGCCATATACAAACATTGATCACTCCTAAAGGGTTTTTTTGTAAATATCTACAAACTTCTAGAAAATTAACAACAATGACATCCAATTTAAGATTCAAATATGAATCTAGATCATTTACTTCATGCTCATTTTGTATTATGGTTAAAAAATACAACAACAATGATATCCAATTTAAGATTCAAATATGAGTTTAGATCATTTACTTCATGCTCATTTTGTATTATAGTTAAAAAACAATGTTACTTATAAAATAAACACCTTTAAACCTTATTAAACAATGCAATAAAAGTAACTAAGAAACATAACATGTCAAGCTAGAACAATTCAATCATAAAATGTCAAAAAAACTATAATCATTACCATAAATGAAGGGCCAAATTTATCTTAAGGTGTGTAGGTCATCTCATCTCCATTGTCCTCATCCACATCAGTGTATTCACTCATGAGAGAGGCATTGTCACTACTAGCACTCTCATCTAGAATATCTCTTAGCAAGACATCATTCTCATTTATATGATGTGTGGATGTAGAAGACGATCCCCCAATTAGTGCTTGTGAGGTTGCACAAGATGCATTAAAAATAGGGGGAACCTCTCGTACTATATTTGAAGTTGTTATCTTCCCCTCCAAAGATTTCAGCCACAAGTGTAAATTGCAATGAATGCTAGCCAAATCTGCCAATTTGCTAGCTCCTAAATGGTTTCTTTTCTTACTATGGATGAACCCATGAGTGCCCCAACTCCTTTCACATGTTGATGCACTAGTGACCAATTTTTTTACATGAAAATAATATTATATTAGTATAATAATTTACATGGAATAATTTGCAAATATGCATACAAAGTATAAATAATTATGATGCCTACATACCTGACTCAACACCTTGACTGCAAATGTTTGTAGTTTAGGTGTCTCATATCCATGGAGAAATCACCATTGAGCAGGGGTGAGCTCTAGATGGTGCATATCTCGTAGTGCCCTAGCTGTAATGAAAGCACGACCAATCCCTTTCCTATATGATATTGATTGTATTCATATTTGATATTGTATCTCAAGATCATGATACATCCTCTCCGTGCAATTATAAAATCTCTCCATGATATCTCTATCCTTAAGAACGTGAAAGTAATTAGGTGCTATAAAAAGCCCCGCAACATGTAATGGCATATGAAACATACACCACCTTTTTTTCCACAATTCTCCATATTGGATTATTTACTGAACTATTATTCTTACATATCAATGATATGTGTTCTCTTACCCTATCCATGCCCTCATATACAAAACCCATACATGCAGCATTAGAATCCACCATCCTCAATATTTGTACAATAGGCTCACAAATAGAGATAATTTTTTCTGCACATGACCAAAACATTTCATTGAAGATTGTTTTCTCTACTAGTTTACCACCTTCTGACCTTAAGAAAGGAGAGTTCACCCACTCTTCATTACATACAAATGATCTTAATGCATATTTTTGCTCTACCACCCTTTGTAGTGCAATAAAATCGGTGGCAAACCTAGTGTCACCTGGTCTCGATAGATTCCTGGTTTTGTATTTTCTAAATATACTTAAACTCAGTCGGTGGTTAAGAATGAATTTGACCAGTTTCCTTGCTTGAGATATATTTACCTGCACCCAACCTATTTTACCAATGTCTTGAAGGACTAGATCAATACAATGTGTTGCACAAGGTGTCCAAAACAACTTAGGGAAATGCTCCATCAATATCTCACCAGCACGAACACAATTGGATGCATTATCAGTGAAAACTTGGACTACATTGTCCTCTCCTATAGATAATATGGTGTCCTTTAGTATCTGAAATAAATATTCAACAATCTCTGTTTTATCGATACAATCAATAGTAGACAAATGGATCACTCCTTGAGGACAACAAGAAAGTGTGTTCACAAGAAGTCTAGACTGGTGATCAGTCCAACCATCACTAACCATCACTAACTAAAGTACATCCAGAAATAACCATGAATCCCTTATTGGTTTAACTCTTTCCTCTATTCTTTGTTTGCTCCTATCAATTCTTTTGGTCCTAATACTTTCATAGCTTGGAAGAACATATGAGGGACCAAAATGGCTGATCTTTTTTAACATATCATGAAATAATGGGTTTTTGATAGTGTTGAAAGAGATATTACAACCAAAGAAAAAATCATAAACTACATCATCTACCCCATTTCGCTCCAGTTGCTTCTAAGCTTTCTCCAATGTTTGTTGTGTTGGATCAATGTCTGGTAAAGTAGGTTCTCTTTGTAATCCATATGGCATAGAAGATGTTGTAGATGCCACAAATGATGGGAAAGAGCTTGGTGTTGAATTAATAACATTTTCTCTTCCCATGATCGTATCTTGTGTTCTTTTTTTCTTGCTTCTTCGACTACCTTTCCTTGCTTATGAGCATTGACTTCTTCACTTAAACTTTCCTTCACATCTTGATCAATTTTAGTAAATGCTGCAACTCCTCCACCAATTCCACCCACAATGCCAAGCAAATGATCTCTTGCTCGAGTCACTAATGTCCCACAAGCATTATTGCAGAACTTGCAATAAAATTTTCCATCATTTTTTCTTTCAAGATATTTCCATTCAGGAAGTTTCGATCTAGGTGCCATCAATGTTCTTTAGAGGGCCTCCAAGTATCCTGTTTGCAAGAAAAAAAATCATTCAAATTCAATGAAGTGTATTTGTACATATTTTGAAAAACAAAAATTTTCAACCTAGAGAGAATACAAGAGAGACAATGTATAGAAGCCTATTTATGATATTACTTATAATTGAATTAAAACATGGCACTCTATGTGAAACTAAAACAATTAATTCCTAGGAATCTAGTAGAAGATTGCAAATATGGCCAAGATATACAATTCCAAAACTATTACTAGAGTGATAATTGGGTAGATACAAGGAAATTAGTATTTACATGTCTATCAACAACCAAGAAAAAATATTTGATCGCAAATAACAAATAATAGTTTTCATTTAATTTCAATTTGTTATGTGTCCTATCTTATCCAAACTTATTAGATAATATGTGGTAGTGCCCAACCTTTCTGGTTGACTACAAAAAATTAGCCCCTCTATTTGAATTCCACACCAGTGATCCTTGTTTTGAAATGGAATGCAATCCAGGTAATCACTATACTCCAAACCGGTAATACATATCATAAAAAAATTATGAGAATAAAAACAAAAATGTGATTTAAATATATTTACATTTTTTAATATAAAACTTACAATTCCCTATATTCCAAAAGTGTTTGGTACATGCATTGATCCAAAATTCTTTGTTGAAAGAGAACAAATTCTTAATTCTAACTCCGTTTTGCTACTAATTTGAGCAAGAATTCTTTATGGAAGGGAATAAGTTTTTAATTATAATTTCTAAGTATACTTTTCTACTACATAAAGACATAATTCCATTTTAATTCTCATTACTTGTAGAAGGTTTCCAAAATACAAGATTAGTTGGTAAACTAGTTTTATTGCAATTTTAAAAAAATAGAACTTACCTTCTCTGTCATAATTTAAATTTAATATGAAAAAAAAATACATGTGCAAACTTATAATTTTATACCAAACTTTAATATAAAATTGAACATGTAAATTTAATTTATTGTTTTTTATATAAAACATGTAGCATGCAAATTTACTAAGCATACCAATCTTACTATACCATTTGTAACTACATAAATTTTTACATGAGATTTATTATTTTATACATAAAATTTAAAATGTAAATTTACTTTCTATTCTATTCTATTCACAAGTGCAACTTTATCTTTATTACTATTTTATAGCTTTTTCATGTAAATTTAATTATTATTTTAAGCGAAACTTACCTTTATTATCATTTATTTTATTCACAAGTGCACAATTATCTTAGGTAATTGCAATTTCTGATTTTATATTTTTTTGTAATATAGAAGTTTCCATTTTTCTATACTTTTGTATAGGAGTTATGGATTTGCAACTAAGATTTTTCATTTTATACTTTTTATATGTATTTTTTAATATTGGATTTATCATTTTACAATTTTTCATTAGAGTTATCCATTTTAAACTGAAATTTGCCATTTTATATTTTTTTGTAATATAGAAGTTACTTTTTCTATTTCTTTTATTGCAAACTTATCTTCATAATTCTTTGTAATATAGAAGTTGTCGTTTTTCTATGCTTTTGTATGTGAGTTATGCATTTGCAAGTGCAACTAAGGTTTCCATTTTCTACTTTTTATTGTTTTTTAATATTGGATTTATCTTTTTTGTTTTTTTTCTATTTTTTCATAAGCCTTATCCATTGTAAACTCAATTTTGCCATTATATAATTTTTTTGTGATATAGAAGTTACTGTTTTTATATTTTTTTTTGTATAAAAGTTGTGGATTTGGAAGTTTAGCATTTTATAACTTTCATAATTTTTTCTAATATTGATTTATCTTTTTTCTATTTTTTTATAGGAGTTATCCATTTAGCACTTAAATTTGTCAGTTTATAATTTTTTCCAATATAAAAGTTATGGTTTTTGTTTTTCTTTTATAAGAGTTACCAATTTGCAAAGAATTTACTATTTTATAATTCTTTTTAAAATAGAAGTTATCTTTTTTTTTGCAATTTGCCATTATATAGAAATTACTAATTAGTTATCCATTTAACACTAAAATTTCTCCATTTATAATTTTTTCAAATATAGAAATTAGGTTTTTTGTTTTTTATAAAAGAGATACCAATTTGCAACCACTTTATTATTTCATAATCTTTATTAAGATAGAAGTTATATTTTTTTCAGAATTATATAGAAATCACTAACTGACCTCTCATTTAAAACAATTGAGTCACATGATGCCTCGATGTATAGAAGCTATTTGTGTTATTTAATGTCAAGGGCAATATTGATTCATTTTTAAGAAAATTAATTATTCAATAAAAAATTTACATTTTAGTATCAGCAATTTGTTTTGGATTATACCATATTATGTCCTAGAACAACTTGTAAATAATATATAATAACATACAGAAGTCAAACTAAGATTAAACAATTTTTTAACTAAATTGTTAACCATATTTAACATTTTATAGAAAAATTTAATAAAAATTGTTTTTTTTACAATATAAAAATTATTGTTTTTTATTTTGGTTTTTATAAAAGTTATTGTTTATATTTTTTCCAGTTTTCTAGTTAATCAACTTAATCCTAATATAAAAAAGTACCGGTATAAAAATATCATAAAAACTAAAGAAAATTAGGATTAAGGATTGCTGCATTATTTTTTAATTGTCAAATTTGCACAGGTAAAACTCAATTTACTTACTCTATTACCAGCGATTTGCCAACGTTAGATCCATGGTTACACAGAGCTTCATTGTTCTATACATTGTACATCATAGTGGCAGCACAGTGGACGCTCGACATTACTGATAAAAAGTTTGACCAAAAACATTCAACGCTGTCCCATACCATAATGAATTGGAAAATGAAGAATTGTTCGCCGTACCGAACCGAATTGGCTAATTTCCGAATTTTTTTTGCCGGTAAGGCCCAACTTGGTAACTATGGTTTAAAGTCACCCAATGCCGCTGGAACAATGAATAATAGTTTCATAGTATTACTAGTGTTTTATTAAGTTGCAGGTAAAACAACTTGTATTTTTATTTATTTCCTAGGTTTCGGATTTTTCTGTTTGATGGGACGAGTTTCATGGCCGATTCTGTATCACATGCAGGCACCACTCAAATATCGTGAATCCGTCTTTAAAGTCACCCAATGCTGGTGGAAGCTCCAATGAGTAATAGTTTCATAGTCACATAATGATTGACTTTGGACATTATTATTATAGTTTTTGTTGGCTAGTTTGGTTATTTATTTTGATAATATTTTGAAAAAAAAAAATTAACTAACACTATGATGTTTCGATTAGGAGGATAAAGCTATGGACTAAGTGTATGTATTGTTTTTTTTAAATACGGTTAGTCCATAGCTTTATCCATCTATAAAAAAGTTTCCAATATGTTATCAAAATAAATAACCAAAGTATCCAAGAAGAACTATGATAATGTGCCTATCAACACAAAGTCAATCTCTATCTGAAACTATTATTCGTTGGAGCTTCCAGCGACATAGGGTGACTTTAAAAACGTATTCACGATACATGAGTGGTGAGGGCATGTGATACAAAATCGGCGATGAAATTCGTCCCATCAAAGAGAAAAATCCCAAAATTAAGAAATAATTATGAATAAGAGTTGTTTTACCAGCAATTTAATAAAACACGAGCAAGACTGAAACTATTATTCATTAGAGATTCCAGCGGCATTGGGTGACTTTAATAACGGATTCATTAGAGATTCCAGCGGGATTGGGTGACTGGTGAGTGCATAAGTTTCACAATTTCTTAAAATCACAACTTCCATTGTAATCGTTAGAAAACATATATAACATTCAAATCAATCAAATATCCTGAAATCAGATTTTTCGTTCAGAAGAAACCTCAAACTCAAAAATGCCTCAAAACAAGAAATCAAATATTTTGATGAGAAAGCAAAATAATTTAACGGTCAAACATAAAATACGAAATGGTACAAATCCTCAAATGTAGTCGATAAAAATGCAATGTCAGAAATGATCCAAATCCTCAAATGTAGCCGATATAAATGGTTAAAACGTTAAATTTTAATGGAAACAACGTAAATTCTTCCTAATTAAAGCTTAAATTTCGCAGTTCAAAATTACTGGAATTCAAACTTGACCGAAAGTAAATTTTCAAATGTAAGAGAATTCTAATTTCAACAGCAACCTCATTAAACAACCTCAAACTTCAACCTACATTTAGTGTGAAACTCAATTTCTCGCTCTGTTCGAACAACATCAATCATGTGTCGCAGTGCTTGGAATGTTCAGATTTACATGCAAATTCGACATTATGGATCTTCCGAAAGAAAAACGAACAAACTGTTGTAAAAGGAAAATATTATCTAGGAAAGTGCCCTCTACGTTATTTTGTCAAACGAAACCATAATGAATGCCATATCCCTCAAAAATTCATTTCAGAAAGCCAATAAAATATTCCTGCATACAAGGTTTCTCATATTGCAACTAAATTTGCGCCACCCACCCACATTTTTCTTCTTGCATTCCATTTGGCTTATCCAATGTGATATACCCCACATAAATATCAGACTGAAATGAGAATAAATGTTTTAAGAAAAGACATCTTTCCTAAATTTTTGTGATTTAACCTCATGTTAAACTAATAGAAACAATTTTGACGATATCCCGTGAAGATTTGTCTCCCTCTCCAAAAGCTAGTGTATTTTATTCTAAGCATAAACGAGATGTCATAACCAGAAATTGAAATAACCCCAATTTTAATAAATATGGAATTTACGTCGCAAGCCCCCCTGAAAACATACGATTCAAATGAGCAACATCCAAAAGCAGCCTCATTGTTTACTATGACTCATCAGATCAATAACTACAATTCCATAAAAACAACCTTTCCCAAATCATTTCATTGTCTAGTGTGCTTCAAAATATTTAATTGTATAACTAAACACAAAGCATGAATCCTTATAACAAAACACAAAGCATAAATTCTTATAGTTAGATATGCTTAATTAAAGATGATCTTTCCAAATCTTTCATTTATTAGGTGTAACTTTGCACGTTTACTAAGAATGACGGGTTAATACCCATTATTAATACAGTTGTAGCGAATTTTGTGTCAAGTATACAGTTCTTGTATTAGCAGCAAATTTTGTGTTAACCATACAGTTCTAACCAAGAATTTCAATGTATGAAACATTCAAAATTAAAAATCACCTTCACTCTGTTCATTTCTCTTTTGGTTCCTTTTTATGAGAAGTTCCTCTGAATTTTCTGCTTCACTTGACTTGTACTGGAATCCTTATGTTCTTTGCACCTCGGCGTCATCTCTGTATTGAAAGCGGTTCAGACCATCCCTAATTTTGGCTATTCTATACAGATGAGTGATTCTCTCATTTCTCTGATTTTCAGTTCTACTTAACTTACATTCTCAGACTAAGAGAAGCATTTTGGTGCCTACAGAAACAATGCACTATGCTTTTCGCCACACCAATTTTGAAGTTTTGAAGGTTTATGGAACACAGTTATGATTGCTTTAGTTGTATAAATATCTAAGATAACACTGAGCAATACGAATAGAACCCAATTAAATTGTGTGCAATGCGAAAATTTATATTAACGATCAGTGTAAGATTTTTGAGATACATTGATCTAGATCTGCAAAACAATAAACAAGCTTGCAAGAGAAGGAAGGAAGCAAGCAAGAATTGAGAAAAGAATGAAAAGTTTCAATTCTACAATATTAGTTTTAGAATAAATACATAAAAGCAACTAAGTTAAGCTTAGTTTTACATGCAATAACTAAAGCTAACTAAAGCTAAGTGTGCTTTATCTTATGTTAATGTGTACATGTGCCACATGCAAGCAATAAGTTAACTAGAGCTAATCTAGGTGCATGTACACCACCACCCCCCCTTAAGCATAACTTAGGTGAGTTTGATGCAAAATGAATGAGTCCCGGCAACACGGCCATTTTAGGTAGCCATATACAATGCATAAAAAAGTAGGAAAGAGGGAAAACCCAGTGGGAAGAAAACCCCCCCTCAAAATATAATGCAAAAGTAGAGAAAAGACAACTGCTAGGCAGTGGTATCCTTCACCTTGAAACGATCTCGCAGGAATCAAAACTTCTACTCAGTGAAAGTCTTGGTGAAGATGTCAACAATCTGCTCGGAACTAGGACAGTACTGAAGATCGATGATCCCATCATGAATGAGTTCTCTAATGAAGTGCATGTGGATCTCGATGTGTTTGGTACAATTCTGCTGCACTGGATCTCTGCAAAACTTTAGCATACTTTGATTATCGCACCAGATGACAGTTTGATGATGGACACTAATCCGAAGCTCAGATAGAAAATGTTGTAGCCAAATTTCTTGAATAGTGGCATTGACTGCTCCTCTATACTCGGCCTCTGCTGATGATAAAGCAATGGCAGACTGCTTCTTACTTGACCAACAAATTGGGCCGGATCCCAAACTCAGTACATTACCGGAAGTAGACTTGCGATCAATGGTGTCGCCAGCCCAGTCTGAATCTGTGAACCCGATGAGATTCAAAGAACAATTGGCTACATAATGAATCCCATAGGTGATTGTCCCCTGGACATATCGAAGGATGGGCTTTGCAGCGTTCCAGTGTAACTCATGTGGCTCCTGCATGTATCTGGAAACTGCTCCGACAACATAGGAGAGATCAGGACGGGAGTGAGTGAGATAAAGAAGACTTCCCACAAGCTGGCGTACAATGTGCAATCAACCAATGGTGTGTCTTTTCCATTCTCAAGTTTTATCCCTGATAAGAAAGGTGTGGCTGTTGGCTTGCAGTCACTCATGTGAAATCGTGCCAAAAGATCTCTGGCATATTTTGGTTGAGAAATGGTAATGCCAGAATCACGCTGATGGATCTCTAGTCCAAGGAAGAAATTTAGCAAGCCCATGTCGGTCATAGAAAACCGCTTATGCAATGCAGTTTCGATGTTAGTAATGACAGAAGCTGAACTACCTGTTATAAAAAGATCATCTACGTAGAGTACTATGATCAACAAGGAGTCAATTTTCTTCAAAAAATAAACATTGGAATTAGATTTGCAGCATACAAAGTTTTGAGATAACATATAAAAATCCACCTTCGCATACCATGCTCTAGGTGCTTGCTTGAGGCCATAGAGAGACTTCTTTAGTTTGCATACTAGAGATGAATTTTGCATGTATCCCAGTGGCTGCTCCATGTAGATTTCCTCCTCGAGATCACCATGAAGAAAGGCATTCTTCACATCCATATGATGCACCTCCCATCCTCTTGGTGCTGCAATGGAGAGAGCTAACCGAATGGAATCCATTTTTTCCACTGGAGCAAAAGTCTCATCATAGTCAACACCATGTACTTGCTGAAAACCTTTTGCTACCAATCGTGCCTTATATTGACTAACTTGGCCATTTGATGCTTTCTTGGTCCAGTAAACCCACTTGCATCTCACAAGTTTGCGATTTGAAGGTAGCGTAACCAAATCCCAAGTCTGGTTCTCAATGAGAGAGTTATATTCCTCATCCATGGCGGCTTCCCATTCAGGATGCCCATTTGCTTCTGCCTAAGTTTGTGGATCAGATCCATGCATCATATAATCATGCATGGGCATGGATGGCTCCATAGCTAAGAGTGCTTGCGGATCTTCCTCAAACAGAGGGATAGAGGCAGGATCATCAAGGATATCACTCATGCTGCACCATTTTCGTGTTGAAGGTGGTTGAGAATCTTCCGAACTATGTGCAGAAGTATGATCTCAATGTTCAACAACTGGTGGTCTAACAGGGGTCACAGGAAGAGACTCATCATCATTAGAATGTTGGTCTGAAGTTTCATCTGCATACTCATCAATGAGTGGTGATGGAAACTTGGTAACAAGTTCATCTACTGGTGCATTCGAAATATCTTCATCAAACTTTACACTCCTTTCAATAAAGAGCTCTTCAGTGTGGATATCAAGCAATCTGTACCCTTTGACTTCATCAGAATATCCAACAAACATGCATGCTTTGCTTTGAGG
>APFE031150076.1:61737-79230 GCA_000404065.3 Pinus taeda | reverse complement strand
GATAGTTCTCCTTGCCAGTGAGAACTATTCCTACCATGGAGATGATTGAATGCATTCTGTAAAAAAAAATACTTCTACTGATAGAAAAAATACTTTTGCCAATATACAGTAAAATTGTACTCAAAAGGGCATTCTCAAAAGATTTCAAATCTCTTCATCACGCTACAACTTTATGCAATATATTTTCTCCAAACTTATTTTCTTCAAATCCCTCCAATGTTTGATAAAAGCATCCAACATTTCATTCAAATATTATGTATTACATATCACTTCAATGTTTTAAATTGTAATATATTTATATATTACAGATCACTTCAATGCTGTAATATACGCCCATTATATTAAATATGACATATGACATTACCATATAATGAAGCACGCAGGCATGATTGAAGATGGCTTTTGGTTGTATGGCATGCTCCAGTGGAGCGCCAGTTGCTTCTATGAATTCCACCTCTCGTACCAAATTGAATGTAAGTGTGGTGATTCTGACAGTAGAAGTAATGCTGCTCGTTTGGGGTGGACACGTCTTTCTTCAAGGAGACACAATGTAGCAGGGTAACGTGTTGTAACTATACCATTCAAATGATTTAAATGATTTAAAAAACTCCGCATTGATACTATTCACCCACATTCTCACACATTCGAATGTTACGCTTCCACTGCGCTTATTTAAAATAGCATTCGAACTTATTTAAAACAAAAACTCTGCGTTTTTTTTGTGAAATAGATTCCACTCTGTTTCGTTGCCCACGAAATCACTCATCATACCTGCAGGCATTGTCCCAACCATTCCAAACTTGTATCCGTCAGTCTGTTCCTGTAAACATTGGCTGCATAATTTTTCATAAAATATGACAGCGTTGTATAACAGGACAAGCGGTATAGCGGGGTTAATTGGGTTAACAGTCATTCATTTGAAACCATTCAAATTGATACGCTGAGGTTACAGCATTCATTTGAAACCATTCGAATTGATACAAATTGATACCATTACATTCAATATCATTAGCAGCATTTATTTGAAAAATGCATTGATACGCATTAATACCATTCATTTGAAAAATGACATTCATTTTTAAAAATACTCAAAGCAGCAAACGTATTTCAGGCAGCATGAAAAACAGTTATGTTACCAGTGGTATGTCGATTCAACAAAGGCATTCTTTTGCCTTCTGCTCTGGACCAAGTAATCATTCACCAAATTAATCCTTCAGAGGACAGTGCTCAGGTCAGAACGACAAAGGACAATGCTCAGTGGATTAGTGCTCAGACCACCGTACAGCCCACAGTAGCCAAAAAATGAAGGGAGTTACAACTTATTTTGAGAACTGGCTCTGATACCATGTCAGGCCAGGCAGTAACTCTCCAATAGGCAGTAAAATTGATTCTATTAATTTCATTAGGTAGGCTATTGTTATATACAAAAGGGTGTGACTGCTCAGTTCATCTTCTGATGACTGCTCACATTCCTAATTTAACTATTTACATAAATTCACCCAATCGTGAGGATTAAGTGTCAACAACTTTGATAACAACTTGTGATAATTTTTTATTATATTGTCTTCTTATGTCTTATTTTCACCAAGCAACTATCAAACCATAAATAACATGAAGATCGCAACAACAATAGAACATAGTATGTAGGATCTCAGCTAGGGAAAACCCCTCTCCTAGGGGAAAACCAAATTAAAATGCTCTTCTTCCTATAGAACCAAGACAAAATGATAGCTTCAAGACCTTTAGACCAAGACAAAGATTCGATCCAAGCACTAAGTCATCCTTCCAAGAAATAATTATTCATATCAGCTTAAGGCAACAAAGTCAATTAAACTCAAACTTCTATTTTGTTGGTCAAATCATAATTTGGGAGCTCAACTGTAGGTTCGCAACTCAGTCTGCATCATTTAGCCCTACAATAGGTCAAAAAATATTTTCCTTTTTTCACGTGTGAGCACAAATAGTTAAGAATTAGGTCTTTCTTCCTTCGCTAAGGATTCTTCTTCTCTTCACACTTCCTTTCTTATTGTTTCTATTGCAGATCGAACTAAGTAATTGCAGGTGATAAATGAAGACGAATTTCACTTCTATATAAATTTCCATGTGGTCAAATAGGCCTTCCTAGTATGAGTTCTTCAGGATAGGCCGAGTTGGTCTTGGAGGACTCTTTTGACACTTTAAACACAAAAGTAAATATTCTCTTTTGATGCAAAATGGCCACTAGGATATTATATGCATAGCAATGACTCTCTTGATTTATGAAAAATAATATTTTGACTTGAAAAGACCTAAAAGCATGAAGAACATGCTTGACCTAATTAACTTGAGCATGAAACCCGTGCTTATAAAATAATAACTATTTTTCTCCTTTTTCTTTTTACATCAAATATAAAATATCAAGAGTACATGAGTCGTTATGAAGAACGAACCTAATTACATTTTTCAATGCTCTCCCTATCTCCTTCCTCTCCTCTTCTCTGCCCTCCTCTCCTCTCTGCGTCACTTTCTCTCAATCTCTCCCTTGCCACTCTCTCTTTCTCTCCACATTTATCTCTCTATGGCTTTTTTATTTCCTCCTTCTCCTCCCCTCCCCTTCTCTCTCTGCCATCCAACTTTGTTACTATCCCCTTCTTACCTCTCTTAAATTTGATCAGGTTTTATTTTATTTAAGGAAGTATCTACATTAAAAAGTTTGAATTGGTTGTAAAATATTAAACCTATATTTTGGATAAATCATGTCAAAGAAAATAAAATAATGAAAAACTTAAATTGTTATAAAAAAATTTGAATGCAAAATAAGTTATGATCTTTTGGCATGTAGTATTGAAAAGCCATGGTATTGGTCCATGGTATTGTAACAAAATCTATTCACATGTTCATAATATGAATGGAAAATTGTGGATGAATATATATGTTTAAGGATCTCATGATAAGCCATGGTATTAGCCCATGGTATTATGAGAAATATTATTTACAAGTTAATAATATATCTAGTAAAGTGGGGGTGAATTTCCCACGTTAAGAAACTTTTCGTGTTTTAAAAAAATATTTTGATTGGTATGTTGTATTGGTAAGTCATGGTATTGGCCCAATATATTGTAACAAAGATGTATTTACAAGTTAATAATATCAATTGTAATATGGAGGTCAATCTCCATGGTTAATTTTTTTTTCATATTGCTATAAAATATTTTGGTTGTTAAATAAGTTATGGTTTTTGGGAATGGGGTATTTATAACTCATGGTGTTGGCCCATGGAATTGTAACTAATCCTATTCGCAAGTTAAATTAATTGTAAGATACTTTTCCTTTTTTCCAACATTATTTTTCTTTGATTTCCTAAAATTTAGTGAGGATTTTTTGGAATGATAATTTTGAGCTCTTTATTTGCACATTTAAGTGTCTCATATTCTTGAAACTGTTGATGTGAGATGGCTTTGTGATATGAAGCTATAGCAAGTGTCAACTACTTTTGTAGTAATTGTTTGTCACACAATATAAATTATCTATAACAAATTGAATTTTATTATTTTTATTAATTTAGCCTTTTATTATTAATTGAGCAAATATTTTAATGGTCAAGCTTATCATTTTAACTTTTTATTATGAATTGAGGCAATATTTAAATGTTTAAACTCATTTCCAATATCACTTTTATTTTTTATTATATTTTCATAAAACCAACATTTAAAATTATTACATACTTGCACTACACTTTACACGTGCACATATACTTTAACTTGTAGAGCCGCCTTTTAACAAAATAAATTGCAATTACATAAATATTTCAAAAAATACTATATTTGAAAATTAATTTATTAAAATAAACATTAGAAAAAATTAACTATTGTGATCTAACTTGCAAAGCTGCGTCTTAACAAAATAAATTACAATTACATAAATAATTCAAAAAATACTATATTTTTAAATTAATTTATTAAAATAAATATTACAAAAAATTAACTATTGTGATCATATATTACCATTATATATATAAATAAATAAAATAAGTACCACAAACTTTCCTCACTTGATATTTTATTAACTTTTTATAAGTTTCAATAATAAGAGGATTAAATTTTTTTTATCGGATTTAAGGCTTATATTTATAATATTTATAATTTCAAGTTGAATTTAATTTTACTGTATAATTTGAAATATTAGGAACATAAATCAATATAATCACTTGATTTCTTTTTTTCATTTAACTTGTGAAATAATTTTAAAATTTACAAATTTATTAACACTATTTTATCATTATTTTACTGTCTCAAAATTCATACAGTAAAATTAGTATATTCTCTTAGGACATTTTGTGGAGTAAAAATTATTGATTTGGAAAAAAATTTGGTAAAAAAGGAAAATAAAATTAAAAAATTAATTCAACTACACAGTAACTCTTTTTTGGGCCATGGCACAAGGTCCTCTTAAATCTAAAGAAAACACCTTGTATTTTTTTAATCACAATATAATATATAATATTAATATTAATTCTACCTTTAAGTGGTTTTAACAACAGCTAAATATTAAGAACTATTAGTGCGAGATTTGTAGTTTGAGCTTCTTTGGAGCATTTTTGAGTTAGAAAGCAATTTCCTCAGGTGGAGAAGGAAGGGTGAAACTTATGCACTCACGAGTGATTGGATCGATTTTTTGAGGCGGAGACTGAAACTATTATTCATTGGAGATTCCAGCGGCATTGGGTGACTTTAGTAACGGATTCACGATATCTGAGCGGGGCCGGCATGTGATACAGAATCGGCCATGGAACTCGTCCCATCAAAATTTGATAACGTTATTTTATCGCAGTTGTCTCTGCCTCTAAAAATCGATCCAACCACTGGTGAGTGCATAAGTTTCACAATTTCTTAAAATCACAACTCTCATTGTAATCGTTAGAAAGCATATATAACATTAAAGTCAATCAAATATCTTGAAATCAGATTTTTCGTTCAGAAGAAACGTCAAAAATCAAATATTTTGACGAGAAAGCAAAATACTTTAACGGTCAAACATAAAATACGAAATGGTACAACTCAGGACGTTAAATTTTCGCATCAAAGCAAACTACTTTAACCATCAAATACAAAATACCAACAACACAAAATACCAACAACGTTAAATTTTAATGGAAACAACGTAAATTCTTCCTAATTAAAGCTTAAATTTCGCAGTTCAAAATTACTGTAATTCAAACTTGACCGAAAGTAAATTTTCAAATGTAAGAAAATTTTAATTTCAACAGCAACCTCATTAAACAACCTCAAACTTCAACCTACATTTACTGTGAAACTCAATTTCTCGCTCTGTTCGAACAACATCAATCATGTGTCGCAGTGCTTGGAATGTTCAGATTTACATGCAAATTCAACATTATGGATCTTCCGAAAGAAAATCGAACAAACTGTTGTAGAAGGAAAATATTATCTAGGAAAGTGCCCTCTACGTTATTTTGTCAAACGGAACCATAATGAATGCCATATCCCTCAAAAATTCATTGCAGAAAGCCAATAAAATATTCCTGCATACAAGGTTTCTCATATTGCAACTAAATTTGCCCCACCCACCTCCATTTTTCTTCGTCCATTCCATTTGGCTTATCCAATGTGATAGACCCCACATAAATATCAGACTGAAATGAGAAGAAATGTTTTAAGAGAAGACATCTTTCCTAAATTTTGGTGATTTAACCTCATGTTAAACTAATAAAAACAATTTTGACGATATCCAGTGAAGATTTATCTCCCTCTCCAAAAGCTAGTGTATTATTCTAGGCATAAACGAGATGTCATAACCAGAAATCGAAATAACCCCAATTTTAATAAATATGGAATTTACGTCGCAAGTCCCCCCGAAAACACACGATTCAAATGAGCAACATCGAAAAGCAGCCTCATTGTTTACTATGACTCATCCGATCAATAACTACAATTCCATAAAAACCACCTCTCCCAAATCATTTCATTGTCTAGTGTGCCTAAAAAGATTTAACTGTATAAGAAAACACAAAGCATGAATTCCTATAACAAAACACAAAGCATTTAACTGTATAACAAAACACAAAGCATGAATTCATGTAACAAAACACAAAGCATGAATTCCTATAGTTAGATATGCTTAATTAAAGATGATCTTTCCAAATCTTTCATTTATTAGGTGTAACTTTGCATGTTTACCTAGAATGACTCGTTAATACCCATTATTGATACAGTTGTAGCGAATTTTGTGTCGAGTAGTTCTTGTATTAGTAGCGAATTTTGTGTTAACTATAACCTAGAATTTCAATGTATGAAACATTCAAAATTAAAAATGACCTTCACTCTCTCTTCATTTCTCTTTTGGTTCCTTTTTATGAGAAGTTCCTCTGAATTTTCTGCTTCACTTGACTTCTACTGGAATCCTTATGTTCTTTGCGCCTCGGTGTCATCTCTATATTGAAAGTGGTTCAGACCATCCCTAATTTTGGCTACTCTATATGGATGAGCGATTCTCTGATTTCTCTGATTTTCAGTTCTACTTAACTTACGTTCTCAGACCAAGAGAAGCATTTTGGTGCCTATAGAAACAATGCACTATGCTTTTCGCCACACCAATTTTGAAGTTTTGAAGGTGTATGGAACACAGTTATGTATGCTTTAATTGTATAAATATCTAAGATAACACTAAACAATATGAATAGAATCCAATTAAATTGTATGCAATGCGAAAATTTATATTAACGATAAGATAATTTCAGGAAAATAGTTAGAAATAATGGAGAAATGGTTATGTGGTTGTAAGGCATCTTCTTAGTTTAGGAGTAGTTCCTAGAATTTAGGAGGTTGTTTACAACTACCTATTTTTCAGTCATGTATTTAATATCTAATATTGATTCGTTTATTAAAGGTGAGTGAATGAGAGAGAGAGTCTCCTCCTTGTTTGAGTGCAGTCTCCAGGTGATGTACACACCTGTGAGCTGCAACTAGTTCTTTTAATTCAAAGTTTGATTTTTATCTTGGTATCAGAGCTTAGGGTAGAGGTAGCCTTAAAAACAATTTTGAGGATGTATCATTAGTTGCACATCTGTAGAGGTAAGCAGTGGATTGGCCCTCTTTTTTAGCAAACAGACGAGCCAATTGGCCATTGGCACTAGTTTTTAGCAGAAAGATGAGCCAATTGGCGCTCTTTTGAGCCTAAAAAGCGAGCCAGAAAAGAAACAACTGAATTGGCGCCAAACCGTGCCTGTTAAGCACGCCAATTTTCGTGAATTTGTCTTTTCCACAATTGGTGTGGATTTGTAGCTGTTCAGAGTGCCATAGAGCCAACCTCTTTCTCTCTGGAAATCTGCAATTTTTCGTTGCAGATCAGGAGTTGCCTGGTTGTGGCACGTGGAGATTTTGCTCGGTGGCAGCATATTTGATTTGCCCAGTGGTGGCGAATTGAGGATCTTTGATCAGCTCAGTGGTAGCAGATCGGATCTGCCCAGTGGTGGCGAATTGAGGTTCTGTGATCCACTCGGTGGTAGCAGATCGGACCTGCCCGGTGGTGGCAAACCAAAGCTCTGTGATCTGTTCAGTGGAAGCAGATCAATTTTTATTTTTTTTGCCCGGTGGTGGTGCAGTGCAGCTCCTCAATCTGTTCGGTGGAAGCAGATCGCCTTTGCCCAGTGGTGGCGTGTTGGAGCTTGTTTCTTGATCTGTTCATTGGTAGCAGATTGGTTTTGCCCTATGGTGGCACAGTGAAGTCCATGATCTGCTCGGTGGCAGTAGATCGGACTTGCCCGATGGTGGCACAATGAAGTTCCTAATCTTCTCATTGGCAACAGATCGGACTTGCCCGGTGGTGGCCGATTGGAGTGTTTAGTTGGTCGAAAATGAAAAACAGTTTGGAATCATACCTCCACGAGTCTAGCAAGCTCAATGGAACGAACTTCTCTAACTAGAAGTTCAAAATGCAAACTTTGCTAGAGAGTGCGAATGCATGGTTGATTGTCTTGGGAAATGAGCAGAGAATTGGAACACCAGCCCAAGAACAAGATTGGGATAAGAGAGAAACAAAGGCGAAAGTCATACTAAAGATTTCTGTCAAAGACAACATTATCCCCCATATCAGAGATTGCAAGTTGGCCGCAGATATATGGACCACAATCAAGAATCTGTACGAGACACAGAACACAAATCGTGTTCTGGCACTCAAGGGAAAACTATTTGCATTAAATATGGATGAGAATGAATCCGTTGGTGGATTCATGGGCCGAGTCAAGGATCTGAGAGACAAATTGGGAGCCATTGGAGAGAAGGTATCAGATTCAGATCTGGTTACACTTACACTGAACAGAATGACCAACTCTTTTCAAAAGAAATCATTCACAGGTATGACTGATAATTATGTTAAGAGATTTTTTTATTGTGGGAAGCCTGGCCACTAGATTAAAGAATGCTATAAGAGGCAGGTGGATGAAAGAAAAGGCAAACAGTGGAAACATCAGGGGTGGTTTGCTGGAGAAGAGGATGACCACAGCCATGATCTTCGATTATTCACAGTCGACTGTGCACTTTCAGCATCAAAAGGAGATGAGGATAATATATGGTATGTCGATTCTGGCACATCCTCGCATATGACCGATAAGAAAGTTTGTTTTGAGTTTCTTGAAGAGTCTGCATGTGGATCAAAAATTTACTTAGGAGATGACAGTGGGTATGAGATCAAAGGTTGTGGGGATATCCTGTGAAGCTACCTAATGGTGACATCAAACATCTCAAAAATGTTTTATATGTTCCAGGAATTAAAAAGAATTTGATCTTTGTCTCTATGATAACAGACTAGGACATGCAGGTGCAATTCTTCAAGAATGGATGTGTCATTCACGATAGCCAATTGGAGACAATTGCAACAGGAGTACGCATGGGGAATTTTTACAGACTGGATGCAAGGAGCATGCCACGACAAGTGATGGTTGCAGCAACATCAACAACTGAAAATCTCTGGCATCAGAGATTTGGACATCTCAATTTACAAGATCTCATCTTACTCAAAAAGAAAGGTATGGTCGATGGTCTTCCTACTTTACATAATATCAAACTGGAATGTGATGGATGTGCATTAGGGAAGATGCATAGAGATGAATTCCCTTTGCATGTTAACAGAAAAGAAAGAGACATCCTAGAACTAGTGCATACAAATATTTGTAGACCTATGCAGACTAGGTCTTTAGGAGGTTCATACTACTTTCTATTGTTTACAGATGACTACACTAGGTTCTCTTGGGTATATTTTTTAAGCAAAAAGAGTCAAGCTTTCCAATACTTTAAAGAATTCAAATCTATGATAGAGAACCAAACAGGAAAGAAGATAAAGATTTCTCCGCTCGGATCAAGGGGAGAATAACAGGTTAGAGTGAGTTCATAAACTTTCTGCAAGCAGCATGGGATTATACAGCAATTCACAGTGCCACACACTCCACAGCAGAATGGAGTAGCAGAACGCAAGAACAGGACCCTTGTGGAGTGCGCGAGAAGTATGCTTCAAGGTAAGGGTATTTCTAATAGTCTTTGGGCAGAAGCCATTAATACTGTTGTTTATTTGAAGAATAGGAGTCCCACCAAATGTCTAGGCTTCAAAACCCCCTTTGAAGCATTGTTTGGACTCAAACCAGCAGTTGGACATTTAAGAATATTTAGATCTAAAGCTTTTGCTCATATACCAAAAGCATATAGGAAAAAGCTAGACCCCAAAGCCTTGAAACGTATATTTGTAGGATATGGCACAGAGTATAAGGCATACAAGTTATATAATCCTGTGACTCATAAAGTGTTTGCAAGCAGAGATGTCATTTTTCATGAACAGACAAAAGATGGAAAGGAAGACTCTAACAATGACAGCCACATTCCATTCCTGATAGAACTGAACAGTGAAGAAGAAGAAGAACAGGAGCAGGAGCAGGAGGAAGTAGCAGCAGATAGTGTAATAAGTGATGATGTAGGCCCGAAGAGTGCTGAAACAGATAGATTTGAGGTAAGTCCTTTACCTAGAAGATCAGGTAGGAATACTAGACTACCTGCAAAATTCAAAAACTATGCTTTAATGTCCAAAATTTTAAATATTGTAGAACCCTCAAACTATGAAGAAGCAAGTAAATCAAATGAATGGAGGGCTGCAATGCATGAAGAAATGGAGTCAATATATAGAAACCATACTTGGGAATTAGTTGATTTTCCAGAAGGAAAAACCCCTATAGGTTGTAAGTGGCTGTACAAACCTAAGATAAATGCAGATGGGAGTGTAGAAAAATTCAAACCTAGACTGAGAGCAAAGGGTTATTCACAACAAGAAAGAATTGATTTCGATGAAACCTTTGCCCCTGTAGCTAAACTTAATACAATTAAAATGCTAATTTGTTTAGCAACAAAACATAAATGGAAGCTACACCAGTTAGATGTTAAATCTGCATTTCTGAATGGAGAATTAAAAGAAGAAATATATTTAGTAAAGCCTCCTGGTTTTGTGAAAAAGGGGCAGGAGCATTTAGTGTGTAAACTACATAAGGCACTTTATGGTTTGAAACAAGCACCCAGGTCATGGTATGACAAAATTGATTCATTTTTTATTCAGCATAGTTTTCATAGGAGCCTCACCGATCCAAACCTATATACCAAGATAAATAAACAGAGGCAAATCATTTTGATTTCTTTGTATGTGGATGACATGATAATAACAGGGAATGCAAATAATTTTATCAAAGAAATCAAGCAGCAAATGTCACAAGTATTTGAAATGAAAGACCTTGGTGATCTTCATTGCTACCTAGGATTGGAGGTATGGAAAGATTCTGGTCAAACTTTTCTAACCCAAGGAAAGTATGCCAGAACCCTGTTGGAAAGATTCAGAATGGAACAGTGTAAAATAGCAGCAACACCATTGCAACAGAACCTCAAGCTAAGCAGTGACGATGGCACAAAACAGGTGGATGCCACTTTGTATAGACAACTAGTCGGAAGTCTGATCTATCTCACGACAACTAGGCCTGATCTCGCATACTTTGTTAGTGTGCTAAGCCATTTTATGTCCAGAACACTTGAAAGTCACTGGAATGCAACAAAATGTGTGTTGAGGTACCTTAGTGGTACTTGTAATTATGGTTTTTTATACACTGACATTTCTGATGTTACTTTAGCAGGTTATTCATATTCAGATTGGGCAGGCAACCTGGGTGATCGTAGATCCATCACAGGATATGCATTTAGTATTGGATCCGGGGTTATCTCATGGAGTAGCAGAAATCAAAGCACTGTAGCATTATCATCATGTGAAGCCAAGTACCAAGCGTTGTGTGCAGCTACATGCGAAGCCATCTGGTTGAGGAGATTGCTCAGCGATGCAGGCGAAGGACAAAGAGAAGCAACCAGCATCAAAACTGAAAACCAGAGCACAATAAAGCTTGCATACAATCGCGTTTTCCATAAGAATACTAAACACATTGATACTCAGTTTCACTTTGTACGAGAAAAGATACAGTCTAAGGAAATCTGTGTGGATTATTGTAATACTTGTGATAATTTACCTGATATCTTTACTAAGCCTCTAGGGTGAGTAAAGTTTGAGTTATTTAGAGGGATGTTAGGTGTGCAAAATAACCCTTTCTCCATTAAGGGGGGGAGTTAGAAATAATGGAGAAATGGTTATGTGGTTGTAATGCATCTTCTTAGTTTAGGGGTAGTTCCTAGAATTTAGGAGGTTGTTTACAACTAGCTATTTTTCAGTCATGTATTTAATATCTAATATTCATTCGTTTATTAAAGGTGAGTGAACGAGAGAGACAGTCTCCTCCTTGTTTGAGTGCAGTCTCCACGTGATGTACACACTTGTGAGCTGTAGCTCCTTTTAATTCAAAGTTTGATTTTTATCTCAAACTAAAGGAAGTTACAAACATATTTACTTCCATATTCAAAGTAAAGCTAATAGACAAGTGTATATCTATTGTACAGGTAGATTAACATTCTTAAATAAATTGTGTCACTCATCTTACAAATTATTCTCATCTTTGTCAAAGTGAAAGTAATAAGAAAAAGTATTTTCATCTACGTCAAAGTGAGAGTACAAAATAAAAAGCTATCAATATTTCAAGATGTTATGTAGACATCAAGTCGTCGTGCAGACACTGGTTTCCAATCCAAACTGCGTGATTCTCATGTTAACATCCTCTAATGCTTTGGTTTTTTTTTTCCCATGAACTCTATGCAGTGGATCTAAGAAAAACGTTTGAACGTAGCAACAATTTACTCTAATATAGCCACCAGTCGAAGACCATAAGCTATTGGGCCTTCAATAATAATTATATCTTTGATCAACAAAAGACACTTTTCAAGAGCCAAAGAATTATGTTGCGCCTAATGTTATGCTTCATGTACTTGCCTCTCGTACATCATCCCAACCCTCAATTTCACTTAATAGGCATAGAATTATAATATCAACCAACACATCTAATAGATTCCATCAAGAAACCTATCATGGTCTTATTGGAAAGGATGAGGAGACAAAGGATGAATTCACACGTAAAACACGAGTTGCTGCTTTTCTATTGATCACACAAAACATGATGCTTACAATGAACCTCATGAAGGGTATTTATCCTTTTCCAACTAACTACTTGCCTTGACATGTAACCACATGCAACCACACACTAAAAGTCATCTATCTATCTAATGCATATCCCTTTCAATACTAATCACTGTAGTAGATAGAGCCCATTCAGAATTAGCCCAAATTAATACAGTTATACCTAGGAATTTCAATTTCTGAAACATTGAATATTAAAAATCAACTTCGCAAACCATCAAACCTGGTATGATGTGGATGTCAAACACTGAGCTAACATAAACAATAAAAGCTTTGGAATCTAAAATAATCAATTCAAAAAATCCTTCAAGAGAGTAAGAAATAATATTAAAAATAAACCGCACTAATGGGTATCGACTGCTGACCTTAAACAGCGTTGGTGGTGTTCCTCGCGACCTCACCCATTGTATGAGATATCTCTCATGATGAGATGCAAAAGTGACAAAGGGAGCGATGTTTTGATCTCACTTGTCATCAGCTCTAGTACACAACCCTTTAGTATCATATCTCCAATGTAACAATTAATGATCCTCTTATATCAAGTTTCATCTCCGCCCCTTATATTCTGCTATAAAACAAAATCTATCCACAAAAAAAATGAAGAAAAGATCAACAAGCAAAATGAGCTACACGTTTTTGCTACAACCAAAAAAACCATTAAAAGAAAACCGACTGTAAAAACCAACAAACATGTTTGGCAATGAAAATACAGAGGAAGCTGATACAAGCCAAACGAAAATGAAAAAGAACAACCGAGAAACCAACGCAATTTAGCGAAGATGAAACGAATCATATGAATCTAGCGTAATGTTGGCTTTATATCATTTCCATGTGAAACGGCCGTAAACATTCTAACATTTACTTTCTATATATCATTTCCATTTGAAACAGTTTTAAACAATGTAACGTTTAATTTCTATGTATCATTTCCATTTGAAACGGTCATAAGCATTGGGAGGTTTGTTCGTTTTGTTTTTTTTTATCAAATATGAAATTTAAATGGACATTTAGATCTTCTTTCATCTTTATCTTTACATTGATTGAAATTAACCCAAAAAAATTAAAGCATAATTTTGTTATATATTATTAATTTTATTTATTATTTATTTTTATAAACATTATAATTTATTATAAAATTAGATAAATCTTTTATTATTATATTTGCAAAAAGTTATTATCAATTAACTTAATTAAAAAATTTATAAAAATACAAATATATCTTTAACAATTAATAAATATATTATTGTTTTCAATTATTACTTCTCAGACTTCTTTTTATAAACAATTTAACTTTGGTGTAGTCTTTAGTGCGACTTTTTGGAGGCTTTTCCGGTGGTTTTTTCCGGTCAAATTTCTCTAAAATCCGGCAACAATTTATTGAAATCACAAGTTTGATAGGTAATTTTTGCACAATCAAAGTGTCCTAGAGGTTTTTGACGGTGCTAAATCCAAATATGTAGTTAAAAAACCATTTTAGATAATACAAATCAAGATTTAACTTCAATCTTTTCAGCCGGATTCTGTCACTGGAATCTCCAAAAAGTCGCACTAAAGACAACTCCTTTAACTTGTAGTTACTTGACATAAAAATAAAATGCAGAAAAGTCACATGGATTGTTAGAGGTATAGTCTAAGTGCTATTCTCTCCGTAAATAGATATGATGGTTTTTCTTTGAAAATGAATATTACTTTGGCATACCATATTGCTACTCACTTTACTAAATAAAAGTGAGAAAAATAAGTTATTACTAAAATTAATCTTTTTTCTTTGATCTTTTAAAATTTAAATCATAATGTTTTGAGATTTTTTTCGTTAAAATTTGTAGAACCTGATTTTGGAGATTTATAGATCATTTTCGTTTGATTTCTCAAATCTAAAAGGAGATCTAGCTTTAAGGCCAAATGTTTAAGAGCATAAGAGTGGTAAGGTCCATACACATATGTGTTGCAAGATAAGAGGTGGGAAAGGTGGGGTATAGAAATCCTAGGAATCAAAGAAAAAGATTATGAGAAACTAACTTTAAAAAAAAAGAAAATAAGAATAATAATTAATTTTAATAGTAATATTAATAATTAATTGTATAATTGTAATGAATAATATATAAATAGAATAGAGATGATAGGAGTACTCATAATAAAATTAGATAATTAATATAAAATAATAAATGAGTAGAATAATTAGGTGATTAATAGTATTACTATATTGGATATAATAATAATCGTAATAAAAGGAAATAAAAAACATAATAATAATGTGTAATATGAGTGATAACGTTTTGGATGGTGACTCCATCCATTATCAGGGACCACAGAGTCACCATTTTTTGGATGGTGACTCCATCCATCATCAAGGACCACAGAGTCACCATGCCAAACATTGGAAACCTTGGACAGATCAACTGTGAAAGTCTCCAATAACTAATAAAATGACTTAAAATCATATTATCATAATGATAAAATTAGAAAATGTACAAAAGATATAATGTAATTAGAGATATAAACTCTAGTGCACCTTCAAATTTACACATTAATTTTCTTTTTACTTATATTTAATCTAGTAATAACATGTTATCATTACTGAGGTGAAGTGAACTTTCCTCTTAAACAAGCGTTCGGAAGTTCTAAGTTCATATAAAGTCAGTTTTCCTCTCTAAATTTTTCTAAATGGTTTCAAGAAGTAAAACGGTATAGAGACATTCTTGGATGAATATTCATTCTCTTTTAATTTTGAAAAACAATGTTTCTCTCTATCTAAAATAGGATGAGATTTCACTATGGGTTCCACAAAATTTAAACAACTTTTGAGTCTCTATCATATCCCATTGCAATGTGCTATGGCTTCCACTTGAGAACAAAATAATGTGTTGGGGGATTATTAAGACATTTCATCATTTCCACATAGCCCTACTAAAACTCGTTACATGTTTAATGTTAATCATATGTATAAATCATATTAACCTCAATCCCTCACATCATATGACATGTGGACGTCTCTGTTATAGCTCACAACCTCCACGATACATTTTAGACCCTTTTTCTCGAGTCACTAATGGTGAACATAGTGTGTGGGTTCACTTTCTACATGTCAAGTATCAGAAACATGGTTAGCCATTCACGTAACAAAGTCACAATAGGTTGACTCAAATGGGACAATGTAATTGAATGGTGTTTTTTAATCACTACAACAAATTGGTGAGATTGACTACCATCCATACTTGTCATTTGACATTGCTTGATTTTTGCAGACAAATATTTCCATATCAGTAGACTAATGTTTCAAAAATACACTTATTTGATTATTCATGTCACCTTATTTTCACAAGGTGCATGACTTTCAATTCACCCTATGACATTAGCTCAAGCTACAATGATAAGTAAATATTAGTCAAATTATATTGGATTAATATATGTTGCTAAGGATTTTATAGGTTTTATATATTTTTTATTTTGTTATCATACGTGAGGAAAGTAATTTCAAGTAATATGGTTTTTCAATGAGCCATTCAATAAACATTATTTAGCTAACATTTGATTCGGTATTACAAGTGTTTGAGATGACATAACAAAAATAGCATGCTATCCATTATTATCACAAGTTTCTTTAACTTTTGGCTTCTGAAGATATGTTTATTTTAATTATGGTTGAAAGGTCTCGAAACTTTAAATTTCAAAAATAATATTCTAATAAATATTGTAGACAATTTTATTTTATTAATAATAATTAAATATACAATTTGATGAGCGATGTTTGTGAGTATGGATTTTGATTTTATATGAGGCGGCTCTGCTTGACTGATGACAAGCTATGAATGGCAAATGCAGAGTTGAGGAATTTTTATTCTCTAAACATAAATTTGAAAGGGGGATAAACAACATATCTTAAGGGGGCATGTAGCACAAAGGGTATCTGGCCTCATGGTGGAACAAGTCCTAGGAAATAAATAGTTGTTAGTGGAAGATTTTCCACATGTTATGAGGCTACAAAGGATCAACGATGAATTTATAAGTACCTGAGGAAGAGAGAGGAGTCTCATGTTGTGAGATAATAAGTGAAAGGTTGAGCTTGATCTATGAATACCACCATCTAATACTTGAAAGTGAAAATCCGCAGAGCTAAAATAGGCATGAGGAACTCATCTCTATAAAATCACAACCCAAGCCTTAGGGGTTTGTTGGTAAATAGATTTTTCTTATCGATCTACTATAGACAAGTGGAACATCCCCCATAAATTTGTATCATCCATATGGTTGTTGGTTCATCCAGTGCTTAATGCATGTGTTCAAGTAGTGATTTCAATTCATTACTACTTATGTTACATGTAAGATATATTAAATCATGCACAAGTTCATAAAATAAGGTTGCTTAGAATGTTAGTGCCTTTTTAAGCAAATTGATAGAAATGAATATCTTGTAGGCTTTACTACCAATCATTATAACCTTTAAGAGAAGGTTATTATCCCACCCAACAATGTCATATCAATCTTACTGTCTACATGTTTTCAAGGTTAATAGAAATATGGATGAATTTTAAAGCTAAATGGTTGCTCACTAGATTGATGGGCATTTGAATGGCTGATGGGAAGGGTTAGAAAAATATGCAGTGTAAAAAGAAATTAGATTTATGTCTTGCATATTACGAAATACCTAGACAGGCCCAAAGCAAAACCACTTGAATGTCGATAAACTTCTAAATCTACCTTCATTGCTTGTCTAGAAAGAATATGCTAAGCCTAGAATATTACATATGGAAGAACTACACATCCTCCTTGACTTAATGCAAATGTGAGGTATTAGATTAAATTATAGATATAAGTGACAAACATATTGAGAAGAGTATATGCCAAAACTATAGCATAGGGGTAAACTCAATGTTGTTTCTTGAATACAATAAAACAAGG
>APFE031150076.1:0-44510 GCA_000404065.3 Pinus taeda | reverse complement strand
CTCAAAAAATCGATCAACCAGTTTCACAATTTATTAAAATCACAACTCTCATTATAATCGTTAGAAAGCGTATATAACAGTAATGTCAATCAAATATTTTGAAATCAGTTTTTCGTTCAAAGGAAACCTCAAACTCAAAAATGCCCAATGCTCAAAATAAGAAATCAAATATTACAAAATACTATAACGGTCAAACATAAAATACTAAATGGTCCCAATCCTCAAATGTAGTCGATAAAACAATTCAACACGTTAAATCTTGACATCAAAGCAAATTACTTTAACCATCCAATACAAAATACCAAAGGCTTAGGGGCGTGTTGGTAAAGAGATTTGTCTTATCGATCTACTACAGATGATGGAACATTCCCCATAAATTTATTTCATCCATATGGTTGTTGGTTCATCCAATCCTTAATGCATGTGTTTAAATAGTGATTTCATTACTATTTTATTTGATGTTACATGTAAGATAATCATTTACAAGTTTATAAAATTAGGTTGCTTAGAATATTAGTGCTTTTTTAAGAAATTGATAGAAATTAATATCTTATAGGCTTTACTACCAATCATTAGGACCTTTAAGAGAATGTTATTATCCCACCTCATAATTGCATATCAATCTTATTGTCTACATGTTTTAGGTTAAAAGCAATATGGGTAACTTTTATATCTAAATGGCTGATCACTAGATTGATGGGCATTTGAATGGTTGATAGGAAGGGTTAAAAAAAAATATACACTGTAAACAAATTAGTTTTATGACCTGCATACTAGGAAATACCTAGTTAGACCCAAAGGGAAACCACTTGAATGTAGATAAACTTCTAAATCTTCCATCATTTCTTTTCCAGAAAGAATATTCTAGGCCCCAAATATTTCATACGGAAGGACTACAAATCCTCCTAGTCTTAACGCAAATGTGAGGGGTTAGATTAAATTATAGAGATAACTGACAAGCGTATTCAAAAGAGTATATGCCGAAACTATAGCACAGGATAAACTCATTGTTGTTTCTTGAATATCATAAAACAAGGGAACTAATGGTAATAACATTTATGAATGGAAGCTAAGGATAAATGTAAAACCTATGATGTTTCCTACAAGAAACTATTTAGACCATGCAAACTCCAAGAATTAGAATAAATCCTTGAGCACACCAAGTAAAGGGCAAGTTACAACCTAGAAGCATGAAATTCTTAGGAAAGGTGGGATGCCCTATGAGGTATGTTGTGTCGATAACTAAGAAAAGAGGCTACAAGGATAAACCTAGTATGTAACTATTCACTCCAAAAGCAAAAAATAAAATAAAAAACATTTTTTATGCATTCCTAGAGTTTTAGCCACAATGGAAAAGTAAAACCATATTCCTAATGTGAGAAAAACATGGCCACGGCTCCTTAAATACAACCATAAATTTATTGTTATTATCAATATCTAGTGGGGGGGAGTGGCCAAGTGTGGAGAATAATAAACAATGCATACATTTTATATTAGAATTTATACACATTTAGAGCACTGTAAACAGAATCAATATTATATAATGGAAGAATGATAGGGCTATGGTATGATACCCTTACCCTCTCTATTGCTAAATTGAATCGCAAAAGAACCCATTAGTGAATAACCATAAAACAATATTAAACTAAATGATGTCTTTCCATTTCGCCTAGGGAACGGATAAATAATATTATAAGTATGAAGAACGGGGTCCTAGGGTGTTAACCCTCTTCGAGGTATTTCATTACAAACAAAAAATGTCTTACAGAGACCCAATAACCATATAAAATAGAGATAGTTGAAAATGAGTCCATTCACAATAAGTGAAAATAGAAGCCATGCAAGGAGATAGATGAAAAACAAAGCAAGGAAACGAAGTTATCATCATCTCATCATCGTACTGAGGGAAAGTATTTGGGAAGTAGGTACATCGGATGACATACATCCCCTCCTTAGTTTGTATCTTAGCATTATCAGAAACTCACCTCCAAATAACAAACCTCCTACCCAAACCATGCTAAGAAGAATTTAGCGTCTTAGAAAAATGAAATGAAAGTGAAAAACAAAAATAGATAGCAAATAAAAGCAGTTATTGCCTACACTGTTTCCCTTTCCTTTCAAATCCTCTACATAGCGCAGGAAAGATAATGTTAATCCAATTTTACATTTCATAGAAAGAATAAAACTTGATGTGGGTAATCTCGGTTGATTGCAATCTAAGATTTTGGATGCAAAAGAGGGAAGGGGGAAAGCTAAAAATAAAATGAAGGAAATGGATTGTAGGAAACTAGTAGCAAAATGAAGGAAAACAATTCATAGAGTCAGAAAGAAACTTGGGACAATAGTAATGAAAACCCTGGGACCATAACTCTGAAAGGATATGTTCAAACCCTAATTTCAAAATGTGCTTACCCAAGAACCCAATCCATTTTCCATGTTTCAATTACCTATTTCTAAGCTTCAGATCACCATTGTTCAAAACGACAGAAAAGGTTTCTAATAGACCCATAGAAAACATTTCATTTAGGACAAGAAGGGGAATCACCATTAGTTAATGATTTAAGAGCCGAATACCGTTTAATCGCATGAACATAGTGATAAGTAAGCATAAAATAAACCTGAGTGTCATGCGAGACACTACACCAAACACATATACCCTAGGTAGAACATAAAACCTTGTTGAAATCAATTGAGGGAAGGGTAAAACCATATGAGGGTGGGGTTAACATATAATCTTCCCCATTGTGTCTCAATGAGTCACCAAATGACATGGTAGAGTGAATTTTTATCAAAAATTTTAAGGTAACAAAAGTCAACCTATTGTCAATAATAAACTTAGATAAGGAAAACTTTTAAGCTAAGTTATATCTTCTGTTAAAAATATATAAATATATATATATATAATAATATTATAATAATATATTTAGAAGTTATTAAGAGAGAGGTATCATAAATGGTATCAAACAACTGGTTTACAACACTTGGACCTACATGGGCATAAAAATAATCAAATAAAATAAAAATAGAATAACTAATAAGTTTTATTACAACTCTTACATGTTAAATGTTTTAGGAGGGAGAAGGAGGGGCTCTATAGTTTAGCCATGAAGGGAGTGAACATCATCAAGGTAAAGAATCATTAAAAGGGATATCTATTGAAATACCAATCTCTAGGAATCAAGATATTGAAGATATATAGTAAGTCCTTTAAGAAACTATTAAAAGGATGCAAACTGGAAATAGATAAGCATAGAATAGATAACAAGCAACTATTGAGAATGTAGGTAGATTGATATAAAATGTAAGGAGAGAAATAGACGATGAATGCAACAATGTTAAAAAGGTCTAATGATAAAAGGAAATGAAAAATAATGGGTATAACTATAGTATTAAGGAAAGGATTCCAAAGGAAAAAAAGGAAGACTTAAAAATAAATTATCCACCTAATCTGGGAAATGAATTGTCGAATGAAACTGACATAATAAATGTGACCACTAAATCATTAGACAATAGTGAACAAAATAAACAAACACTTTGAGAAAAAAGAACAATGTAGAAGAACTACAAGGGGAATTTCAAAAATTGATGCCATCGATTTTTGAAAGAGATTCTAAAGAGAGAAAAACTCATGGTTGAGTAATATAAGAAAATATTTTCATCTTTATCAATATTCTAACAACCCAAAAGCTAGGCTTACTACATACCAATTAAATGGTGGATCCAATATTTCTTGGGAGAATACCAAAATTTCTAATGTAATTAATAAAATGGAAACAACATGGAAACATTATAAGGAGGTATTTGAGAAACAATATTTACATGAAAGATGCATTGATAATAGAGCCAAGGAGTTTTATCACCAAGAAATTTTTAAGGTTGTTGATGTATGTACCCTACCTTTGGGGAGAAAAGGAAAAAGTGAAGATCTAACCCTAATTCTTACCGTTCTTATAATATAATCAAATTTAATTTTACAACCGAAAAAGAATGGATGAAGTTATGGGAAAATAAAATTTGTGTCATTAGCAATTTAGTCACAAGACAGAACAATGCAAACCATGGTCTACTAAAAAAAAAGAGATCATATTTCAGAGGAAAGGGATTGGAATACCCACAATTTATGATATGGATTTGATCATTATAAATTTTTTCTCCATCTCCATGCTTTCAAAATGAAAAAATTAGAAGAATCAATTCACATGACCCTTTTTACTCGTAGGACCCAGTTTGTCAAATTAGGGTCTAAAACATTATCAGATAATTTTGAGGCATTAAATGACAATTTTTTAAGGGAAAAACTTTGTCTCTTTAGCATCACACATTTTCTTCCTATTGTACACAAAGACTTTTCTAACAGTGAATGAATTGTGTCAATCAGATTTCGTATGTGAAAGTTATGCCACTCAGAATTTGACCTTCCTATTTTCACCACGATAATTTGAGAGTGTTCTATATAATCCCCCCTTATTCATGAAAACTGCACTAGCCACATTATTACAATGAACTAGAGTCTAGAAAAGTGTATATTGTAGCTCTCATTAATAGATGAGGTACTCAAACCTAGCCACTAATAGGCTATCGGGTTGTAGTGTAACCAGGTGACTCAGAAGAAAAGGGGTTCCATTATTTAGAGTGCATTTGTTCCATGGATGCAAAAAATTAGCCAAGAGGGAGAGGAGATAGATAACATAGAGATGTTTTGTGCACTATAGTAGCCCATCAACCACAAGCCATAATTCTTTGTACTCACAACCATTTTCTTATTAGAGAAGGAGAATAGGGGAGAGTCACCTTCCAGCTAGGTTTTCCTCTCAACAAGGTTTCTTAGGTCTTATCTTGTGTCAAATATGTTCATGTGTCACATATCCCTTTGTTACTATTTTTTTTTTGCAAATCATCTGTCTCGATATAGTACTTTTCTTTCTCTTATGTTACATATTTTTTCTCACCTCTAATAGTTTATTTATATCTAGACAAAATTGTCATTAACATTATCATCTCAAATAAAAATGCAAGTTATTTTTATATTATAGACTTCATATACAGTACTCTGTCTCTCCTTCTATCTTTCTCTCTCCTTCTATCTTTCTCTCTCCTTCTCTCTCTCTTTCGTCCTCTCTCCCTCACTCTCTTTCCATATTTCACTTGTCACTCCCTCTCTCTCTCCACCTTTCTCCCTCTACGTCATTCTTCTTCCCTCCCTCTCTGTCCCCCTCAAACTCCATCTCTCTCACCTTCTCTCTTTTGAGTCTTCTCTTCCTTCCTCTCCCTCCCTCTCTCTCCCCCTCAAACTCCATCTCTCTCACCTTCTCTCTTTTGAATCTTCTCTTCCTTCCTCTCCCTCCCTTTCTCTCCCACATCCCTCTATCTCTCCCCCCTTCACTTTCTCTCTCCCTCTTCCCTCCAACTCTTTCATTATCTCAATTCTTATCTCCTTCTCACTCTCCCCTCCTTTTGTGTCTCCCTCTCTCTCTCTCTCTTCCCCTTCTCTCTGTTAGAAAATCAAAAGGCATAAAATATTTTCTTACTTTGATAAAAACTTGTGATAATTGTTAACTATATTGTATTCTTGTGTCTTATTTTCATAAAGCAACTATCAAACCATAAAGAACGTGAAGATTGCAACAACAATAGAACATAGTATGTAGGATCTCAGCTAGGGAAAACCCCTCCTAGGGGAAAACCAAATTAAAATTCTCTTCTTCTTATAGAACCAAGACAAAATGAGAGCTTCAAGACCTTTAGACCAAGACAAATATTTGATCCAAGAAACCAAGTCATCCTTCCAAGAAATAATTCTTAATATAATCTTAACTCAACAAAGTTAATGAGACTCAAACTTCTATTTTCTCCGTCAAATCATATTTTGGGCCATCAATTGTAGGTTTGGAACTCGCTCTGCATCTTTCAGCCCTACAATAGGTCAAAAACTCTTGTCCTTTTTTCACGTATGAGCATAAATAGTTAAGAATTAGGTCTTCCTTCCTTCGCTAAGGATTCTTCTTATCCTCTAGTCTCTTTAGTTCTATATATAAATGTCCTTGTGGTCGAATAGGCCTTCCTAGCATGAGTTCTTCAGGATAGGCCGACTTGGTATTAGAGGACTCTTTTGACACTTTAAACACAAAAGTAAATCTTCTCTTTTGATGCAAAATGGCCACTAGGATATTATATACATGACAATGACTCTCTTGATTTATGAAAAATAATATTTTGAATTGAAAATACCTAAAAGCATGAAGAACATGCTTGGCGTAATTAACTTGAGCATGAAACCCATGCTTATAAAAGAACAACTATTTTTCTCCTTCTTTTTACATCAAATATAAAATATCAAGAGTACATGAGTCATTATGAAGAACGAACCTAATTACATTTTTCAATGCTCTCCCTATCTCCTTGCTCTCCTCTTCTCTTTCTTCCCTCCTCTCCTCCCTACCTCACTTTCTCTCAGTCTCTCCCTTGTCACTCCCTCTTTCTCTCCACATTTATCTCTCTATGCCTTTGTTATTTCATCCCCCTCTCTCTCTCTCTACCATTTCCCTCCCTCTCTCTCTCTCTCGCCGCCATTCGACTTTGTTACTATCCCCCTCTTCTCTCTCTTAAATTTAATCGCATTGTATTGTGTTTAAGGAAGTATATAAATTAAAAATTTTGAATTGGTTTTAAAATATTAAACCTATATTTTGGATAAATCATGTCAAAGAAAATACAATAGTGAAAAACATAAACAAATCATGCTCTATCTTTCCTCTATTATAGTTAGTCACTTTGTTTGCTCACATTGCTTGGATCCTTAGTTAGGATGAATCTATGTTGTTTCTTCATAATACCATTTATATTATATAAAGTTCACATCATTATACATAAAAGTATTCTCATTTTTAATTTTATTAAAACCTTGATTTAATTTCTATAGAAATATTTTTAGTAGTCGTGAGAATAGAGGGTTTAGATATATCTCAAAACTACTTATAACGTTTTCCCTTTTAGATTCCATCGGAAAAATGTTATCAAATTAAATTAATATAAGATATTTTGATTGTGAAATAACTTATGGGTTTTTGGGCATGTGGTACTGATAATTCATGGTATTGGCCCATGGTATTATACAAATCATATTTGCAAATTAATAATATCCATTTTCAAGTGGGGGCCAATATTCATAGTTAAGAATATTTTCCAATTGTTATAAAATATTTTTAATGTGAAATAAGTTATGATTTTTTGGCATGTAGTATTGATAAGCCATGGTATTGGCCCATGGTATTGTAGCAAAATCTATTCACATGCTCATAATATGAATGGAAAAGTGGGGGTGAATATCTATGGTTAAGGATATCGTAATAAGCCATGGTATTGGCCCATGCTATTATAAGAAATTTGTTTACAACTTAATAATATATATGGTAAAGTGGGGGTGAATATCTGTGGTTAAGAAACTTTTGGTGTTGTCAATACAATATTTTGATTGTGAAATAATTCATGTCTTTCAGGGCATGTTGTATTGGTAAGTCATGGTATTGGCCCATGATATTGTAACAAAGCCTATTTACAAGTTAATAATATCCACTGTAATATGGGGGTCAATCTCCATGGTTAAAAATTGTCATATTGCTATAAAATATTTTAGTTGTGAAATAAGTTATGGTTTCATATTTTGATTGTGAAATAATTCATGTCTTTCAGGGTATGTTGTATTTGTAAGTCATGGTATTGGCCCATGATATTGTAACAAAGCCTATTTACAAGTCAATAATATCCACTGTAATATGGGGGTGAATCTCCATGGTTAAAAATTTTCATATTGCTATAAAATATTTTGGTTGTGAAATAAGTTATGGTTTCTAGGAATACGGTATTTATAAGCCATGATGTTGGCCAATGGAATTGTAACAAATCTTATTCATAAATTAAATTAATTGTAAGATTTTTTTTATTTTCTTCAACATTGTTTTTCTTTTATTTCGTTAAAATTTAGTGGGAGTTTTTTGGAATGATAATTTTGAGCTCTTTATCTACACATTTAAGTGCTCGCATTATTTAAAATGTTGATGTTGACAGGGGATTTTTTTATATGTAACCGGTTGCAAGTGTCAACTACTTTGTAGTACTTGCCTGTCACGCTATATAAATTATCTATAACAAATTGAATTTTATTAATTTGACTTTTTATTTTTAATCGAGCCAATATTTAAATGCACATTTCAAGTGTCCACGTGGAGATAGTTTTGCAGTATGAAACTGTAGCAAGTGTAAACTACTTTTGTAGTACTTGTTTGTCGCATGATATATATTATCTATAACAAATTGAATTTATTATTTTTATTATTTTAACTTTTTATTATTAATTGAGAAAATATTTTAATGTTTACCCTTATCTTTTTAACTTTTTATTATTTATTATTAATTCCTTTTTAACTTTTTATTATTTATTATTAATTCAGGCAATACTTAAATGTTTCAACCTCATTTCCAATATCACTTTTATTTTTTATTAGAGATTTAATGAAACAAACATTTAAAATTATTACATACTTACATTACACTTTACACATGCACATTATTTTCACTTGTAGAACCACCTCTAACAAAATAATTTACAATTACATCAATAATTCAAAAAATATTATATTATTAAATAATATATTAAAAAATAAACATTAGAAAAAATTAAACTATGGTGATCATGTATTACCATCATATATATATATATATATATATATAAAATAAGTGCCAGAAAATTACTTTCCTCACTGATATTTATTAACCTTTTATAAGTTTCAATAATAAAAGGGATTATTTTTATAGGTTTTACGTCCTTATATTTAAATATTTATAATTACACGTTGAATTTAATTTTATTGATAATTTGGAAATATTATGAACATAAATTAATATAATCAACTAATTTTCATTTTAATTTTAAAATTTACAAATTTATTTACATAATTTTATTTTCTTCTTAAAGGTTATTTTACTGTTTCAAAATTCATACAATAAAAATTAGTATATTCTCTTAAAACATTATGCAATGTGAAGATTATTGGTTTGAAAAAAATTATGGTGAAAGATGATAACAAAATGTTAAGGGACAAAGATGTCTAGAATAAAACCATTTAGACCTAATATATATTTAACCTCCTTATTAAAATAAAATATTCGAAAAATAAAATTAAAAAATTAATTCAACTAAGTAACTCTTCTTTGGGTCGTGGCACAGGTTCCTTTTGTTGGGGATTTTTCTGGTAAAATCCAAAAAACACAACAAAAACTGCACACAAAGACAATGCTCTGTTTTGCCACAGGATCTTTAACACAACTAAAACAATAAAAAAAAAATCTGAGCAGCGGACAAAGTTTTACACACGCTAAGGATTTGTATTCATTAACAAAAAATTGTTGTTACAGATTATAATCTTCCTCTCTCACAGAGGGATTCACCAATAACATTTCACTGCTGTGTGGAAATTACACATAAAACATTTCTCACACTGCTGTGTGCTTCTTTTAGCATATTCAAAATTTTACATATGCATTGTTGTGCCTCCCTTCTTTGATTACATACAGAACACAAAAAAACATTACACATATATATGACAACCAAAAACCTACATCTGTTTTCACTTGCCATGCTGCCGTAAAAATGAAAACAATAAAATTTAATTGCTTTTACCAACCTTTTCTTGTGCCCATACTCCCGATAGAAAATGATAAAATTAAAAACTTCTCCTAAACTTACCAACCCACAGTAAGTTACATTTATTGTTTTACTGACAAAACTAGCAGTAAATGAAACTTTTACTTCATGTTGAATTCATTTTACAGGCCTGTACTTCAACCATAATTCAATTTGGCTTTGGAAACCCATCGGGTTCATGCTTCATCGCATAGCACACATATATGAAAAAGTTGTGCACCCATGTTTTCCCCGATTACGATATGTTGATCGCAATATGGACCGATACCTCCGATCATATATATTATAACATATGTCTAAAATACATAAAAACACGAAAAGAGCTTCTAGCGGAACTGAAGTAACATTAAACAAAATGTTGAATACCCATCGGGTCCGGGTTATCGGGTCGGAACATAACTCATGGTAAAGCCTGCCCGATTGTTATCGTCGATAGCGATATCGATGTTCGCTCATTGCAAACATAAGAGTTCCTTTATAAGTTCTCCACTGCCATTTCACCGATGCGATATCAGCGATTGCTCATCACTGCCTACCTCCGATTCTCCAACCCGCCGATCCTTGGACTTTCTGGCTCTGTTTTGGTAGGAAGACATGTGCATGGTCATTTTCTTAGTGCTGCTGCACACCACAACTGATACACAGTTGAAATTATATTTTCAACACTCCCCTTTAATTTCAACTGCTGGGCATTCAATCATACCCAAACACTTCCTCAAAAATTCAAATCTTTTCTGGTCCAATGGATTTGTCAAAATGTCTGCTACCTGTTCCTGAGTGTTGCAATGTTGTAAAGAGATTTCTCCATTGTTTACCAATTCTCTGATATAATGAAATCTTGTGTCAATCTGTTCCGTTTGTTTGTGAAACATAGAATTCTTGGACAAGGCAATAGCTGAGCTATTGTCACAAAAAATCATTGTTGCTTTTGCCTACTCTTGGCCTAAGCTCCTCAATATCCTTCTCATCCAAACTGCTTGACATGTTGTTGCTGTAGCTGCCACGTATTCTGCCTCAGCTGTAGACAACGCCACAATGGGCTGCTTCTTAGAAGCCCATGAAATGGCTCCTGATCCCATGTGAAAAACATAACCGGAAGTGCTTTTCTGATCATCTCCACTTCTAGCCCAATCACTATCAGTGTATCCAACCAAATCTGAACATTCTGAGACATTATATAAGATGCCAAAACTTTTAGTACCATTAACATGCCTCAGAATTCTTTTTGTTGCCTGCCAATGTGATTCCTTTGGCCTCTCCATGAATCTGGAAATTAAACTAACAATAAACATTATATCTGGCCTAGTTGTTGTTAAATACATGAGGCTACCAACTATGCTCTTATATAAGCTAGGATCGAAATCCTTGTTGATGTCCTCTTTGCTGAGTTTTAATCCCATTACCATGGGAGTGATCGCTGCTTTGCACTCTTGCATATTAAATCTACCCCATACTTCATTTACATATCTCGCTTGAGAGATAAAAATTCCATTTTCATTTTTATCTACTTCTATTCCCAAGAAGTATCTCAGCAAACCCATGTCAGTCATTTCAAATTCTTCTTTCATGACTGATTTTAAATTTTTAATGAGGTAGTCAACATTACCTGAACAAATTACATCATCAACATACAATACTACAATTAAAATCTTACCATCCTTTTCTTTGATGTAGATGGTGGGTTCTCTCTCACATTTGTCAAACTCATTTTCCAATAGATAGGAATCTATCCTACTGTACCACGCTCTTGGCGCTTGCTTCAGCCCATAAAGAGCTTTCTTCAATCTGCATACTTTGTGTTCTTGGCCTTTCTTCTCATAGCCAAGAGGTTGTTCAATATAGACCTCCTCCTTTAACACTCCATTTAGGAATGCCGACTTCACGTCCTTTTGGTAAACTTTCCACTTGTTTTGTGCTGCTATGGACAACATTGCTCTCACAGTTTCCATTCTTGCAACCGGTGCGAAATTTTCCTCATAGTCTCTCACATACTGCTGCTTGTATCCCTTGACAACCAGCCTTGCCTTGTGTCTTTCAATTTTTCCTTCAGCATTGCACTTGGTTTTATAAACCCATTTGACCCCAATGACTTCTTTACCTTTTGGTAGCTCAACCAAATCCCATGTCTTGTTTCTCTCTATGGCATTGATCTCCTCATCCATAGCTTTTATCCATTTCTTATCCACAATTACATCTTCGAAATGAATAGGGTCATCAACATGACAATACAAAGCAAACAAGGAATTCATTCCTTCATCATAAATGTCACTTAAATTTCTAAATTTCTTACCTCTTTCATTCGGTGTGCAAGTGCTTGAAGATGCACTTGAACTTCCACTTTATGGTGTGCTTGGATAAGCACTTTCATTTCTCCTCAAGGGTGTCACTTGCTGCCCTTGTGTTGGCACTGCTATTTGGGGATGTGTTTCAGCCATCTCCTCATCATCTTCATCATGAGACAAACAATTTTTAACATTCACTATTTTCTCTATGCTTCCATCCCAAGCTTCCTCCTCAATGAATTGAACATCTCTGCTCACAAAAAACTTCTTGGTAGATGGGATATACAACCTGTAAGCTTTGGATTCCTCACTGTATTCAATGAAAATACATTTCTCCCCTTTGATGTCCAACTTCTTAGCTGATCTAGAATGTGTGCATAAGCCACACATCCAAAAACTTTCATGTGGGTGACTCCTTGCTTTCTCCCACTCCATGCTTCTTCCGGCACTTTGTTCATCACTGCTTTTGTAGGACACCTGTTCAAGGTATATACTACACAGTTTACAGCTTCAGCCCAATAATCATTTGGAAAATGCTTTGCCTTCAACATGCTCCTTGCCATATCCATGATGGTCCTATTTTTCCTTTCAGCAACTCCATTTTGCTGTGGAGTGTACCTTGCTGTAAATTTCCTGTGTATTCCATTTTCTCTACAAAACCGTAGGAATTCCTTGGAGATATACTCACCTCCTCTATCAGTTCTCATAACTTTGATATGCAGCCCACTTTGGTTTTTTACAAGTGCTTTGAAATTTCGGAATTTTTCAAACACTTCACTTTTGTTCTTAAGGAAATATACCCAAGTTTTTCTAGTAAAATCATCAATGAATGTTCGAAAATATTGGTTGTCTGCTAGTGATGGAGTTTGCATTGGTCCACACAAATCTGAGTGGACAATCTCTAAGGGTGCTTTTGCCCTTATGCTTTTCCCTGATGGAAAAATTTCTCTATGTTGTTTCCCCAATATGCAACCTTCACAAAGACTGTCCAGTTTCTCTATCAATGGTAATCCTCTTACCATTCCTTTTCTGCTCAACAAATTAAGACCTCCAAAGTTGAGATATCCAAATCTCAAGTGCCACAACCAATTTTCATCCTTTGGCGCACTTTGGAAAGCCTTTTGGGTAACAGCTGCAATTACTTCTTTGTTTTTCAAATCTGCCCTTATTCTGAGAGGGAACATCCTGTTCCTTGTCATCTTCACTTCAACAATACATCTTTTGCTAGGTGCTATATCCATGATGGTGCATACATCATTCTTAAAAAAAACATTGTACCCCTTATGGACAAGTTGTCCAATACTCAAGAGGTTACACCTCATTCCAGGGACATAGTAGACATCTGCTATGGTTTTCTTTTCACCCTTCTTTGTAAATATCTTGACTTCTCCTTTTCCCATAACAGAAATTTTGCTATCAGTCCCAAGTGTGACTTCTGATTTCACATTTTGATCTAAAGCAAAAAACAAAGCTATGTTTCCTGTCATATGGTTGCTGCAACCTGAGTCTAAAAACCATATGTCTTCACTATTTGTTTCAGCCATGTTACAAGCTAACAGGACATTATCTTGGCTGATATTTTCTCTAGTGATATTTGAATTAGATCTATTATTCATATCATGTTGTTTCTTCCTACATTCATTGGCATAATGCCCATATTTTTTGCAATAATAACATTGGACATTGGATTTTTCATACCTTTGTCCTTGGGCATGATGTTTTCCTCTTTGTTGGCTACTGCCTTGGCCTTGATTCTGATTTGGATTCCTGCTTCTTCCTTGAGCATTTACTGGACTGTTCCTTCCACCTCTGTTTTGACTTCTACCTCTTCCTGTTTTGTTTCCTCTGCCTTGACCTCTTCCTCTTCCAAAGGACATCTGGGTCTTGAAGGCTTGCTCTAGAGATGAGTTTTTATTTATAATCAACCTCTGCTCATGAGTTATCAGTGATGCATGAAGTTCATCAACTGAAAAGTTTGAGATATCCTTTGTCTCTTCTATGGTGGTGACAATCACATCAAACTTTGAGGGAAGGACCCTCAATAGTTTCTCCACAATCCTCCTTTCTTCAAGAACTTCTCCATGAGTCCCCATTTGTGTGACCAAACCAATCACATGTGTGAAGAATGAGTCAATGTTATCTAACTCCTTCATGCTCAGATTCTCAAAATCTCTCCTCAGCGACTGTAGTTTTGTTGTCTTCACTTTCTCCATGCCTTGATAGGTTGTCTTGAGGGTTTGCCATGCTTCTTTGGATGTATTAGCTGTTGCTATCCTTGGAAACGCACTCTGGTCCACTGTTTGATACAAAAATACAAGGGCTTTCGAATTCTTCTTCCTATTGCTCTTTAGTAGGTCTTTCTCTGCCTGAGTTAATCTATTAAACTCATTTTCATCTGTTGGTTCTTCAAAACCATATTGAACAAATTCCCATAAATCTTGACAAGAAAACAGGGCTCTCATGGTTATTGCCCAATAGTCATAGTTTTTCCCATTGAACTGTGGGAATTGAGGATTAAACATACCCATGATGGTGCTAGTGCTGGCCATTCTAGCACTCTAAATTATGATTCAAATACTTGACTCTGTATTTAAAATAACTGACCATTTCTTCAAAACTAACACAAAAATTAACTTGTGAAATACCTGGATCCTTTCTTGACTATGTCTTCACTTTGCTGGAGAAGTTGCTGCAGCCAGAAAACTCCTTCCTTCAGCTTCTTTGACACTTTCAAAGAGCCTGAACCTTGCTCTGATACCACTATTGGGCATTTTTCTGGTAAAATCCCAAAAACACAACAAAAACTGCACATAGAGACGATGCTCTGTTTTGCCACAGGATCTTTAACACAACGGGAACATAAAAAAAAAAATATGAGACACGCCAAGGATTTGCAGTCATTAAAAAAAAAAATTGTTACAGATTATAATCTCCCTCTCTCACATAGGGATTCACCAATAACATTTCACTACTGTGTGATTACACATAAAACATTTCTCACACTGTTGTGTGCTTCTTTTAGCATATTTAAAATTTTACATATGCATTGTTGTGCCTTCCTTCTTCGATTACATACAGAACACAAAAAAAATTACACATATATATGACAACCAAAAACTTACATCCGTTTTCACTTGCCATGCTGCCGTAAAAATGAAAACAATAAAATTTAAATGCTTTTACCAACCTTTTCTTGTGCCCATACTCCCGCTGATAGAAAATGATAAAATTAAAAACTTTTCCAAAACTTACCAACCCACAGTAACTTACATTTATTGTTTTACTGACAATAATGGCAGTAAATGAAACTTTTACTTCACGTTGAATTCATTTTCTAGGCCTGTACTTCAACCATAATTCAATTTGGCTTTGGAAACCCATCGGGTTCGGGCTTCATTGCATAGCACGCATATATGAAAAAGTTGTGCACCCATGGTTTCCCCGATTGCGATATGCTGATCGCAATATGGGTCGATACCTCTGATCATATATATTATAACATATGCCTAAAATACATAAAAACACGAAAAAAGCCACTGGCGGAACTGAAATAACATTAAACAAAATGTTGAATACCCGTCGGGTCTGAGTTATCGGGTCGGAACATAACTCATGGTACAGCCTGCCCGATTGTTATCGCCGATAGCGATATCGGCGATCGTTCATCGCAAACATAAGATTTCCTTTATAAGTTCTCCACTGCCATTTCGCCGATGCGATATCGGTGATTGCTCATTGTTGCCTACCTCCGATTTTCCAACCCGCCGATCCTTGGACTTTCTGGCTCTGGTTTGGTAGGAAGACATGCGCACGGTCATTGTCTTAGTGTTGCTGCACGCCACAACTGATACACAGTTGAAATTATATTTTCAACACCTTTTAAGTTAGATTTGCTTTAAATAAAACACCTTGTATTTTTTAATCACAATATAATATATAATATAATATATAATATGAATATAGATTCAATCTTTAAGTAGTTTTAAGAACAGGTAAATATTAAGAACTATGGGCTTTTTTCAATTACATCCGACTACCCAATTACATATCATAGTTTCATTTGGTATAAAAGTTAAAATTATATCAATAGTATAGATAATAGCTAAGTAGCCCGAAAAACAACGAAGAAAATCAACCAGTATTATTGTTTCAAATTATAACATACATCCAAAATATCAAGCATTAATCTTCGAGCCATTACTGCGAGATTTGTAGTTTGTGCTACTTTTAAGCATTTTTGAGTTAGAAAGCAATTTCTTCAGGTGGAGAAAGAAGGGTGAAACTTATGCACTCACCAGTGATTGGATATTTGTAGTTTGAGCTACTTTTGAGCATTTTTGAGTTAGAAATCAATTTCTTCAGGTGGAGAAAGAAGGGTGAAACTTATGCACTCACCAGTGATTGGATAGATTTTTTGAGGCGGAGACAACTGCGATACAATGATGTTGTCAAATTTTGGTTGGACGAGTTCCATGGCAGATTCTGTATCACAAGCAAGCACCACTCAGATGTCGTGAATTCGTCTTTAAAGTCACCCAATGCCGCTGGAAGCTCCAATGAATAATAGTTTCATAGTCTTACTAGTATTTTATTAAGTTTAACGTAAAACAACTCGTATTTTTATTTATTTCCTAGGTTTCGGATTTTTCTATTTGATGAAACGAGTTTCATGGCCGATTCTGTATCACATGCAGGCACCACTCAGATATCGTGAATCCGTCTAGCGCGATCAATATTGAATGGGATAGATTTAACAGTAATAATAATTAATCAATACATAATCATTATTTAACGGATCGCAGAATCTTGTGTTCCTCGTCCTCCTCGTTTATGGCCTGGCTTTGGTTTTGGGTCAGGTTTTTTCTTTTCCACCCTGTACCTTTTCTATCCAAGTTTTGGTTCGCCCTGTTCATTTCTCTTTTGGTTCCTTTTTATGAGAAGTTCCTCTAGATTTTCTGCTTCACTTGACTTCTACTGGAATACTTATGGTTTTTGCCCCTCGGCGTTATCTCTGTATTGAAATCAATTCAGGATCATCCCTAATTTTGGCTATTCTATACGGATGAGCGATTCTCTGATTTCTCTGATTTTCAGTTCTTCTAAGTTACATTGTCAGACCAAGAGAAGCATTTTGGTGCGTATACACCAATTTTGAAATTTTGAAAGTGTATGGAACACAGATATGTGTGCTTTAGTTGTATAAATATTTAAGATAACACTGAGCAATACGAATAGAACCCAATTAAATTGTGTGCAATTCGAAAAATTCGAAAATTTATATTAACGATAAGACAATTTCACGCAAACTAAAGCAAGTTACAAACATATTTACATTGATATTCAAAGTAAAGCTAATAGGCAAGTGTATATCTATTGTACAGGTAGATTAACATTATTAAATAAACAGTCACTCATCTTACAAATTATTCTTCTATGTCAAAGTGACAATAAAAAAGAAAAATTTATCAATATTTCAAGATGTTATGCAGACATCAAGCCGTGGTGCTCCATTTTTTAAGAAGGCTACACTGGTTTCCAATCCAAACTGCGTGATTCTCATGTTAACATCCTCTAATGCTTTGGCTTTTTTTTACCATGAACTCTATGCGGTGGATCTAAGAAAAACGCTTGAACGTAGCGACAATGTACTCTGTTGGGGAATTTTTCTGGTAAAATCCCAAAAACAAATTAACTAAACACAGAGACAATGCTCTGTTTTGCCACAGGATCTTGGCACAAGGAAGTTTCAAAATTTCTGAGCAGAAAGAGATTTTCCTCACACATAAAAACACTTTGTATTCATTAATAAGAGACTGATACAAAATTCATCCTCTTTTTCTCAGAGGGATTCACCAAGAACTTCAAAACAAATTACTCTGTCTCTTCCTGAGATTTTACATTGTTGTGTGTAAAAATCTCTTTTACATTTACTGCTGTAAAAACAGAATTCAACTACAGAAAATTAGAAAATTACATTCATGCTGTTGCATGCTCCTTTCTTTACTTCGCACTGTTGTGCCTATTTTTCACACTTTCATTACATTCTCATAACAACAACATTACAATCACTTCACATTATTGTGTGTATTCTTTTTGCATTCGTTGCGGCGAGTTTTTCCTTTGCACTACCTAACTTAACTAAAACAGACACAGGAATATATATATGGTTTTACTTGCCATACTGCCGTAAAATAAAAAAACAATAAAATCAAATAGTTTTACCAACCTTTACTTGTGCTCATACTCCCGCTCATAGAAAAATGGTATAATTAAAAACTTCACCAAAACTTACTAACCCACAGTAAATTACATTTACTGTTTCACTGATAAAACTCATGGTAAAGAAAATTTTACTTCACGACAAATTTATTTGCTTCAGGCTTGTACTTCAACTGTTGACTTTAATTGGATCGCATCGCACAATCACAATTTGCGGGAGGAAAAATGGAACACTATTAAATTGGTGCGATTTGCGATTTGCGATCGGATCGCATTGCACCATTGCAATTGCAGAAATCAAGTGAACACAATGGAAGCTACAAACATATATGCGATTTGCGATCTGCGATCTCATCGCATCGCAAGGTAAGAATTGCGGTTGAAATTACAATTTCAACACTCCCCTTTAATTTCAACTGCTGGGTTATTAACCATAACCAGACGCTTCCTCAAAAATTCAAAGCTTTTCTGATCCAATGGCTTGGTCAGGATGTCTGCGACTTGTTCTTGAGTGCTGCAATGATGTAAAATGATTTCTCCATTGTTTACCAATTCTCTGATGTAATGGAACCTTGTATCAATGTGTTTCGTTCGTTTGTGAAACACAGAATTCTTGGACAATGCAATAGCTGAGCTATTGTCACAAAAAGTCACTGTCGCTTTTGCCTCCTCTTGGCCTAAGCTCCTCAACATCCTTCTCATCCAAACTACTTGACATGCTGCTGCTATAGGTGCCACGTACTCTGCTTCTGCTGTAGACAACGCCACTATTGATTGTTTCTTGGAAGCCCATGATATTGCTCCTGAACCCATGTGAAAGAGATAACTGGATGTGCTTTTCTGATCATCCACACTTCCAGCCCAATCACTATCGGTGTAGCCAACTAAATCTAAAAAATTTGAAGAAGTATATAAAATGCCAAATCTTTTTGTACCTTTAACATACCTCGGGATTCTTTTCGTTGCTTGCCAATGTGCTTCCTTTGGCCTCTCCATGAATCTGGAAATTAAACTAACAGCAAACATTATATTTGGCCTAGTTTCAGTTAAATACATGAGGCTGCCAACTATGCTCTTATACAAGCTAGGATCAAAATCCTTGCTGTTGTCCTCTTTGCTGAGTTTTAATCCCATTACTGTGGGAGTGATTGCTGCCTTGCATTCTTGCATATTAAATCTACCCAACACTTCATTTACATATCTTGCTTGAGAGATAAAAATTCCATTTTCATTTTGATCTACTTCTATTCCTAAGAAGTATCTCAGCAAACCCATGTCAGTCATTTCAAATTCCTCTTTCATGACTGATTTGAAATTTTAATGAGGTATTCATCATTACCTGTAAAAATCACATCATCAACATATAACACAACAATTAAAATCTTACCATCATTTTCTTTGATGTAGACGGTGGGTTCTCCCTCACATTTGTCAAACTCATTTTCCAGTAGATAGAAATCTATCCTACTGTACCATGCTGTTGGCGCTTGTTTTAGCCCATAAAGAGCTTTCTTCAATCTGCATACTTTGTGTTCTTGGCCTTTCTTCTCATAGCCTAGAGGCTGCTCAATGTAGACCTCTTCCTTTAGCACTCCATTTAGGAATGCTAACTTCACGTCCATTTAGTAAACTTTCCACTTGTTTTGTGCTGTTATGGACAGCACTGCTCTCACAGTTTCCATTCTTGCAACCGGTGCGAAAGTTTCCTCATAGTCTCTCCCATACTGCTGCTTGTATCCCTTGACAACCAGCCTTGGCTTTGTGTCTTTCTATCTTGCCTTCAGCATTGCACTTGGTCTTTAGACTCATTTAACTCCAATGACTTCTTTACCTTTTGGTAGCTCAACCAAATCCCATGTTTTGTTTCTCTCTATGGCATTCATTTCCTCATCCATAGCTTCTATCCATTTCTTATCTTTAATTGCATCTTCGAAATGAATAGGGTCATCAACATGACAATATAAAGCAAACAGAGAATTCACACCTTCATCATAAATGTCACTTAAGTTTCTAAACTTCTTACCTCTTTCATTTGGTGTACAAGTGCTTGAAGATGCACTTGAACTTCCACTTTGTGGTGTGCTTGGAGAAGCACTTCCATTTCTCCTCAAGGGTGTCGCTTGCTATCCTTCTATTTGCGCTGCTATTTGGGGATGTATTTCAGCCATCTCCTCATCATCTTCATCATGAGACAAACAGTTCTTAACATTTAATTTTTTATCTATGCTTCCATCCCAAGCTTCCTCCTCAATGAATTGAACATCTCTGCTTACAAAAAACATCTTGGTAGATGGGATATACAACCTGTAAGCTTTGGATTCTTCACTGTATCCAAAAAGAATACATTCCTTCCCTTTGCTGTCCAACTTCCTCCTTAGTTGATCTGGAATGTGTGCATAAGCTACACATCCAAAAACTTTCATGTGGGTGACTCCTTTCTTTCTCCCACTCCATGCTTCTTCCGGCACTTTGTTCATCACTGCTTTTGTAGGACACCTATTCAAGATATATACTGCACAATTTACAGCTTCAGCCCAATAATAATTTGGCAAATGCTTTGCCTTCAACATGCTCCTCGCCATATCCATGATGGTCATGTTCTTCCTTTCAGCAACTCCATTTTGCTGTGGAGTGTACCTTGCTATGAATTGCTTGTGAATTCCATTTTCTCTACAAAACTGTAGAAATTCTTTGGAGATATACTCACCTCCTCTGTCAGTTCTTAGAACTTTGATATGCAGGCCACTTTGGTTCTCTACAAGTGCTTTGAAATTTTGAAATTTTTCGAACACTTCACTTTTGTTCTTTAGGAAATAAACCCAAGTCTTTCTAGTAAAATCATCAATGAATGTTAGAAAATATTGGTTGCCTGCTAGTGATGGAGTTTGCATCGGTCCACATACATCTGAGTGGACAATCTCTAAGGGTGCCTTTTCCCTTATGCTTTTCCATGATGGAAAGCTTTCTCTATGTTGTTTTCCCAAGATACAACCTTCACAAAGGCTGTCTGGTTTCTCTATCAATGGTAATCCTCTTATCATCCCTTTTCTGCTCAACAAATTAAGACCTCCAGGGTTGATATGTCCAAATCTCAAGTGCCACAACCAATTTTCATCCTTTGGCACATTTTGGAAAGCCTCTTGGGTAACTACTGCAATAACTTCTTTGATTTTCAAATCTTCCCTTATTCTGAGAGGGAACATCCTGTTCCTCGTCATCTTTACTTCAGCAATACATCTTTTGCTGGGTGCTATATCCATGATGGTGCATACATCACTCTTAAAGAAAACATTGTACCCCTTATGGACAAGTTGTCCAATACTCGAGGTTACATCTCATTCCAGGGACATAGTAGACATCTGCTATGGTTTTCTGTTCACTTTTCTTTGTAAATATCTTAATTTCTCCTTTACCCATAACAGAAATTTTACTATCAGTCCTAAGTGTGACTTGTGACTTCACACTTTGATCTAAAGCAGAAAATAGGGCTATGTTTCCTGTCATATGGTTGCTACAACCGGAATCTAGAAACCATATATCTTCACCATTTGTTTCAGCCATGTTACAAGCTAATAAAACATTATTTTGGCTGATATTTTCTCTAGTGATATTTGCACTAGAACTATTACTTATATCATGCTGTTTTTTCTTACATTCATTGGCATAGTGCCCATATTTTTTACAATAATAGCATTGGACATTGGATTTTTCATACCTTTGTCCTTGAGCATGATGTTGTCCACTTTGTTGGTTGCTGCCATGGCCTTGGTTCTGATCTGAATTGCTGCCTCTTCCTTGAGCATTTGCTGCACTAATGCTTCCACCTCTGTTCTGGCTTTTGCCTCTTCCTCTCTTGTTTCCTCTGCCTTCACCTCTTCCTCCTCCAAAGGACATCTGGGTCTTGAAGGCTTGCTCTAGAGATGAGTTTTCATTTCTACTCAACCTCTGCTCATGAGTTATCAGTGATGCATGAAGTTCATCAACTGAAAAGTTTGAGATATCCTTTGTCTCTTCTATGGTGGTGACAATCACTTCAAACTTTGAGGGTAGGACCCTCAATAGTTTCTCCACAATCCTCCTTTCTTCAAGAACTTCTCCATGAGTCCTCATTTGTGTGACCAAACCAATCACATGTGTGAAGAATGAATCAATGTTATCTGACTCCTTCATATTCAGATTCTCAAAATATCTCCTCAACAACTGTAGTTTTGCTGTCTTCACTTTATCCGTGCCTTCATAGGCTGTCTTGAGGGTTTTCCATGCTTCTTTGGATGTCTTAGTTGCTGCTATCCTTGGAAACACACTCTTGTCCATTGCTTGATACAAAAATACAAGGGCTTTTGAATCCTTCTTTCTATTGCTCTTCAATAGGTCTTTCTCTGCCTAAGTTAATCTATTAAACTCATTTTCATCTGCTGGTTCTTCAAAACCATCTTGAACAAGTTCTCATAAATCTTGACAGGCAAATGGGGCTTTCATGGTTATTGCCCAATAGTAATAGTTTTTCCCATTGAACTGTGGGAAATGAGGATTAAACATACCCATGATAGTGCTTGTGCTAGCCATTCCTTGCATTTTCAGCTACGCTTCTAAATCCTTGACTGTGTATTTAAAATACTGACTGTTTCTTCAGTAGTAACACAAAAACTAGTCTGAGAAATACCTGGATCCTTTTGCCAGAGATTTCACTTTGCTAGAGAAACTGCTGCAGCAAGAAACTCCTTCCTACAGCTTCTTTGACACTTTCAAAGAGCCTGGCCAGCTCTGATACCACTGTTAAGGAATTTTTCTGGTAAAATCCCAAAAACAAATTAACTAAACACAGAGACAATGCTCTGTTTTGCCACAGGATCTTGGCACAGGGAAGTTTTAAAATTTCTGAGCAGACAGAGTTTTTCCTCACACATAAAAAAACTTTGTATTCATTAATAAGAGACTGATACAAAATTCATCCTCTTTTTCTCAGAGGGATTCACCAAGAACTTCAAAACAAATTACTCTGTCTCTTCCTGAGATTTTACACTGTTGTGTGTAAAAATATCTTTTACATTTACTGCCGTAAAAACAGAATTCAACTACAGAAAATTACATTCATGCTGTTGCATGCTCCTTTCTTCACTTCACACTGTTGTACCTATTTTTCACACTTTCATTACATTCTCAGAACAACAACATTACAATCACTTCACACTGTTGTGTGTATTCTTCTTGCATTCGCTGCGGCGAGTTTTTCCTTTGCACTACCTAACTTAACTAAAACATACACAGGAATATATATATGGTTTTACTTGCCATACTGCCATAAAATAAAATAAAAAACAAAACTTCACCAAAACTTACCAACCCACAGTAAATTACATTTACTGACAAAACTCATGGTAAAGAAACTTTTACTTCACGTCAAATTTATTTGTTGTAGGCTTGTACTTCAACTGTTGACTTTAATTGGATCGCATGGCACAATCACAATTTGCGGGAGGAAAAATGGAACACTATTAAATTGGTGCGATTTGTGATTTGCGAACGGATCGCATCGCACCATTGCAATCGCAGGAATCAAGTGAACACAATGGAAGCTACAAACATATATGCGATTTGCGATCTGCGATCTCATCGCATCGCAAGGTAAGAACTGCGGTTGAAATTACAATTTCAACATACTCTAATATATCCATAATTCGAAGACCATAAGCTATTGAGCCTTCAATAATAATTATATTTTTGATCAACAAAAGAAGCTTTTCAAGAGCCAAAGAATTATGTTGCGCCTATTGTTATGCTTCATGTACTTGCCCCTCGTACATCATCCCAACCTCATATCACTTGATATGCATAGAATTATAACATCACCCAACACATCCAATAGATGCCCCAAGAAACGTGACAATAAAGTCATGGTCCAAGGAGACAAAGCATGAATTCAGACATAAAATACGATTTGCTGCTCTTTTATTCATCACACAAAACACAATGCTTACAATAAATCCCATGAAGGGTATTTAACATTTTCCAGCTAGCTACTTGCCTTGACATGCAACCACACACTAAAAGTCATCTATCACTTAGCATGAACACTTAAATACTCAATCACTCAATTAACTGATTCTCTATGTTTACCCAACTCCTCTAAGAGTAATTATCTTATTTTAACAAGTCCTCTATCAAGAACATTATCATGATAAAAATCCCATGATTCAGATTTTTACTACTTATATCTATTGCATTTTCGTTTAGTAAACTTAAAGAGGGTAGTGGAAATCCCCATTCTTCTAAGATTCTTTGAATAAAAGTGACTTTGTATAGTGGACCTTGCCACCACCCTCATTAAGTTTACGGAACCCGTTGCACTAGAATAGATATATGTAGTGAATATCTCAATCACTAGATTGCTAAGAAGGGAGTTGTCTATAATGTGACTTTTTGGAGATTCTGGTGATGGAATCCGGCGAAAGAAAAGAGGTTAAATCTTGATTTTTAGCAGTTAAAATGGTTTTTTAACTGCATATTTGGATTCAGCGCCCTGAAATACCCCTGGGAGCCATTGATTGTGCAGAAACTAGCGGTCAAACTTGGGATTCCAATGAATTGCTACCGGATTTTGACTGGAAAAATCTGCCGGAAAAGCTCTCAAAAAGTCGTATTCTAGACTACTGCGCTAAGAAGGGCCTTCATCAACGGTCATGACATCATCCATGGTCATGACTGATTGTCATTTGTTTTTGGGCATCAGTGATTGTCATTTGTTTTTGGGCATCAGTGGGATGATGTGACTGATTGTCATTTGTTTTTGGGCATCAATGGGATGTGTTGGATAATGTTGTTTTTGGGCATCAGTGGGATGTGTTGGATAATGTTGTAATTGTATGCATAGCCATAGCCAGAGAAATTGAGGGCTGGAATGATGCCTTTGCTATTTCGGAGGGGCAAGTACACGACGCAGAACAACAGGCGGGACATAATTCTTTGGTCCTTGGAAAGGATCTTTTGTTGATCAAAGATATAATTCTTGATAAATTCCCAGTAGCTTCTGGTCTTCCAATTGTGGATATATTAGAGTACATTGTTGCTATGTTTAAAAGTTTTTCTAAGAAAGAAAATTGTGCTTAAAGATCATGGTAAAAAAAAAAAAGAGTGCCATGTTCACTTGAGAATCGCTCAGCTTCCGTTGGAAATCAGTGTCAGCTTAGTGGAGGACCAAAACTTGACGTTGAAGTTCCTCATAACATCTTGAAATATTGATAACTTTTTCCAGCATACCCACGTCATACAGGTAGGGTTCTTCACTTACAGCGGGCATCTGAAATTCATTGTCATAAACGTCTAGAAAGGAGCCAGGCTGGCTATAAGGCTGTCCTCTGTAATAAATATATGGAGCAGGCTGAGTGTACGCATGATCTTGCAGAAAAGAGGTCGATGGGCTGAGATGTTGCAGAAAAGATGTTGATGGGCCGAGATGTTGCTGAGGTGGTGGAAAAGGAGCTGATGGGCCTAGATGTCGCTGAGGGGGCTGAACATACGAGTATGGGTTCCTCTTCGCCCACCTCTTCCTCTTAAAGAATCTTGAGCAAGATTCTTCTCTCTATGTGAAAGGCACACAACCTCTTCAGAAGACTGAGGAGCTATCTTCTTCCCAAAAGCTTTCTCTCTTTCAGCAAATTTTTTCACAAGGGAGTCAAAGGTAATATCTTTGAGGTTTCCATTTGCTTGTAATGAATCAAGATAATTTGAGTAAGTGGGATAAAGCGCCTTGAGAAAAGCTACCAGAGGAATGTCCAGTTCAACATCAATGACTTTGATATCATGCATAATAGATTTTACTTCTGATGCAAGAGCAAGAGCATCATCATTTTGTAATTCAAGGGTGAACAATTTAATCATGAGTTGAACAACTTCAAGTGTAGAGTGTGATTCATAGAGTTCATTCAGTTTTTGGAAGGCTTTGAGTATGGGTTGGGATGTTGCTGAGGCGGCTGAAAAGACAAGGATGGGTTGGGATGTTGTTGAGGTGGCTGAAACGACAAGAGTGGGTCAAAATGTTGCTAATGTGGTGGATACGATGAGGAACCCCCAGATCAGAATCCAAGATTTCAGCAATATCCTCATCATATCCACTTGAGGTGGCTGAAACGACAAGAGTGGGTCAAAATGTTGCTAATGTGGTGGATACGATGAGGAACCCCCAGATCAGAATCCAAGATTTCAGCAATATCCTCATCATATCCACCACATCAACAGCATTTTGACCCACCCTCATCTTTTCAGCCACCTCAACAACATCCCAACCCATCCTTGTCTTCTCAGCCCCCTCAGCAACATCCCAACCCATACATGTCTTTTCGGCCACCTCAGCCACATCTAGGCCGATCAACGCCTTTTCCACCACCTTAGCAACATCTCGGCCCATCAACATCTTTTCTGCAACATCATGCGTACACTCGGCGTGTTCCATATATTTATTACAGAGGACAGCCTTATAGCGAGGTAATGGTTAATGACCCTATCATAAGGCATTAAATGTTTGTTTAGCTGCATATTCCTTAAGCCGAGATAACACACCGTCGCTATTTTTTATTTATCAACTCACCGCCCCTGTATTATTAGCTTAAAGAGTATACAGCTAAACGGACATTTATCATTAGTAACCTGCCTCCTTTCCAGACGTTTATGACAATGAATTTCAGATGCCGCTGTAACCCTACTCGTATGACATACGAGTAGGGTATGATGAGTGACACAATTTACTTAATAAAGTTAAACTACAGGTACAATAGATATACGCTTCTCTATTACCTTGAATATCAAAGTCAATCTGTTCCTCACTTGCTTTAGTTTGGGTAAAATTGTCTGATTGTTAATATAAAGTTTCTAATTGCACAGGGTTCTATTCGTACCTTTCAATGTTATCTTAAAGTTTACTGAGATATTTCTACAACTGGTACATATCAGTGTTCCGTACAAATTCAAAATTGCTGAGCGGAAAATCGTAGTGTATGCTTTCTATATTCACCAAAATGTTTATCTTGGCCGGAGAATGTAAGGCAGAAAAATTGCAAATCAGAGAATGTAAACAGGGAGAATCGCTCATAACTCATAAGTAGAAAATAGCCAAAATTAGTAATAATCCAGAATCGCGTTCAATACATGGATAATCCTCACGGGCCAAAATAGAGAACTCCACCAGAAGCCTGGTGGGCCAGAAAATTCAGAGGAACTTCTAGTCAAACGCTACACAAAGCGAAATGAACTGAGCGAACCAGAACTGGAATAGAGGTACTGAACTTGTAGCCAAAATCCTGGCCGTAAAGATGGAGGGCGATGTATTGATTAATCAGTATTATGTCTAATGCGTATCCCTTTCAATACTGATCACTCTAGTAGATAGAGCCCATTCAGAATTAGCCCAAATTAATACAGTTATACCTAGGAATTTCAATTTCTGAAACATTGAATATTAAAAATCAACTTCGCAAACCATCGAACCCGGTATGATGTGGATCTCAAACACTGACCTAACATAAACAATAAAAGCTTTGGAATCTGAAATAACCAATTCAAAAAATCCTTCAAGAGAATAACAAATAATATTAAAAATAAACCGCACTAATGGTATCGACTGCTGACCTTAAACAGCGTTGGCGGTGTTCCTCGCGACCTCACCCATTGTATCACCCATTGTATGAGATATCTCTCATGATAAGATGCAAAAGTGACGGGGCGATGTTTTGATCTCACTTATCATCATATCTCTAATGTAACAATTAATGATCCTCTTATATCAAGTTTCATCTCCGTCCCTTATATTCTGCTTTAAAACAAAATCTATCAACCAAGAAAAACGAAGAAAAGATCAACCAGGAAAACGAGCTACACGTTTCTGCTACGACCAAAAAAACAGTAAAAGAAAACCGACTGTAAAAACCAACTAACATGTTTACCAGTGAAAGTACAGAGGAAGCTGATACAAGCCAAACGAAAATGAAAGAGAACAACCAAAAAACCAACGCAATTTAGAGAAGATGAAACGAATCAGATGAATCTAGTTTAATGTTGGCTTTCTCACATCTTTATATCATTTCCATTTGAAACGGTTGTAAACATTGTAAATACTAAATAGAGATGATTTGTGCACTATAGTGCACATATATGCAATGTCAAAAAATTATCGAGGTCCCCAAATGTAGTGGACATATATCGTTAAAACATTAAATTTTAAGGAAACAACGTAAATTCTTCCTAATTAAAGCTTAAATTTTGCAGCTCAAAACTACTAGACAACAGCAAGCTCAAAATTTTGCAGTTCAAATTTAAGAGAATTTTAATTTCAACAGCAAGCTCATTAGACAACGTCAAACTTTAACAGACATTTACTCTGAAACTCAGTTTCTCGCTCTGTTCGAACAACATCTATCATGTGTCACAAATTTGACATTATGGATCTTCTGAAAGGAAATCGAACGAACTGTTGTAAAAGGAAAAGCGCCCTCTACGTTTTTCATATTGCAACTAAAATATTGTTGCATACTAAAACATTTTTATTCATGCATTTCATTTCGGTTATCCAATGTGATAGACTCGGCATAAATATGAGACTGAAATGAGAAGAAACGTTTTAAGAGAAGACATCTTTCGCAAATTTTGGTGATTTAACATTATAGTAAAGTAATAAAAACAAGTTCGAAGATATCCAGTGAACATTTGTCTCCCTCTCCAAAAACTAATGTATTTTATTCTAGGCATAAACTAGATGTCATAAATAAATATGGAGTTTATGTCACAAGTCACCCTAAAACACGGGATTCAAATGCGGAACATCCAGAAGCCTCAATGTTTACTATGACTCATCAGATCAACACCTACAATTCCAAAAACACAATCTTCCCCAAATCATTTCATTGTCTATTATGCTTAAAAATATTTAATTGTATAACTATGACTCATCAGATCAACACCTACAATTCCAAAAACACAACCTTCCCCAAATGAAGTCTATTATTCTTAAAAATATTTAATTGTATAAAAAAACACAAGGCATGAATTCCTATAATTAGATATTCTCAAATAAAGATGATCTTTCCAAATCTTTTATTCATTAAATGTATCTTTGCGCCTTTACAGACAATGTCTAGTTAACGCCCATTATTAATTATTAATATAGTTGTAGCGAATTTTGTGTTGAGTATACAGTTCTAACCAAGAATTTCAACGTCTGAAACATTTTCAATGTTTCAGAAAATAAAAAATTAGCTTCTCATATCATCAAATATATGAAGTGGATATCAAGCACAGACCTGGCATAAACGATAAAAGCTTCGAATCCACTAGAGAGATCAATATTGAATGGGATAGATCAATACATAATTCGTATTGAACAGAATGCAGAAACAGAGTTCCTCATCCTCCTCGTTCATGGCCAGACTTTTGTTTTGGTTCAGGTTTTGTCCCTTCCACCCTGTACCTTTTCTATCGAAGTTTTGGTTCACTCTATTCATTTCTCTTTTGGTTCTTTTTTATGAGAAGTTCCTCTGAATTTTCTACTTCACTAGACTTCTAGTGGAATCCTTCTCTTCTTTTGCCCCTCAGCGTTGCGTTGTCTATGTATTGAAAGTGATTTTGGGTTATCCCTAATTTTGGCTATTCTATATTGATGAGCGATTCTCTGAGTTCTCTAATTTTCAGTTCTTCTAACTTACATTCTCAGACTAAGAGAAGCATTTTGGTGTGTATAGAAACAATGCAGTATAAAAATTAGATAAATCATTCATATTTATATTTTGCAAAATATTATTATCAATTAACTTAATTTAAAAAATTAAAAAACAAATTATATTTTTAAAAATTAATAAATATATAATTAGTTCAATTATTACTTATTTTATAAACAATTTAATTTGTAGTTTTGTGACATAAAATAAAATGCAAAAATGTCACATGGATTGTTAGTGGTATAGTTGAAGTGTCATTCACTCCGTAAATAGATATGATGGTTTTTCTTTAAAAATGAATATTATTTTGCAATACCATATTGCTATTCACTTTACTAAATAAAAGTGAGAAAAATAAGTTATTACTAAAATAAATGTTTTTACTTTAATCTTTTAAAATTTAAATCATAAAGTTTTGAGATTTTTTTCATTAAATTTTGTAAAATCGGATTTTGGAGATTTATAGATCATTTTCATTTGATTTTTCAAATCTAAAAGGATATCTACCTTTAAGATCAAATTTTTAAGAGCATAATAGTGATAAGGTCCATACACATATGTGTTGCAAGATAAGAGGTGGGAAAGGTGGGGTATAGAAATCCTACGAATCAAAGAAAAAGATTCAAAGAAAGCTAACTCAAAAAAAAAAAGAATAATAATTGATTTTAATAGTAATAGTAATAATTAATTGTATAACTGTAATGAATAATATATAAATATAATAGAGATGATAGTATTACTCATAATAAAATTAGATAATTAATATAAAATAAGAAATGAGTAGAAAGACAATATAATATTATCCCCAAGTAATTAGGTTATTAATAGTATTAACATATTATAGTTATCCAAAGACACATGCAGGAGGCCTCATACTGTTGTCAGTAAGGTAAAGGAAAAGGAATCAAATGAAATTGATACCCTTACTCTCCTCAAGTCCTTGCCAACTAAAGTAGCTGAACTTATTCAACAGACAACCGAGACAACTATGAGCAGTAGACCTCCTAGATCTGTCTCGATATAGTACTTTTCTTTCTCTTATGTTACATATTTTTTCTCACCTCTAATAGTTTATTTCTATCTAGACAAAATTTTCATTAACATTATCATCTCAAACAAAAATGCAAGTTATTTTTATATTACAGACTACATATACGGTTCTTTATCTCTCCTTCTCTCTTTCTCTCTCCTTCTCTCTCCCTTTCCTCCTCTCTCCCTCACTCTCTTTCCATATTTCCCTTGTCACTCCCTCTCTCTCTCCACCTTTCTCCCTCTATGTCGTTCTTTTTCCCTCCCTCTCTCTCCCAGTCAAACTCCATCTCTCTCCCCTTCTCCCTTTTGAGTCTTCTCTTCCTTCCTCTCCCTCCCTTTCTCTCCCATACCCCTCTATCTCTCCCCCCCATCACTTGCTCTCTCCCTCTTCCCTCCAGCTCTTTCATTATCTCAATCCCTCTCTCCTTCTCACTCTCTCCTCGTTTTTTGTGTCTCCCTCTCTCTCTCTTCCCCTTCTCTCCGTTAGAAAATCAAAAGGCATAAAATATTTTCTTACTTTGATAACAACTTGTGATAATTTTTAATTATATTGTCTTCTTATGTCTTATTTTCATCAAGAAACTATAAAACCGTAAAGAACATGAAGATCACAACAACAATAGAACATAGTATGTAGGATCTTAGCTAGGGAAAACACCTCTCCTAGGGGAAAACCAAATTAAAATGTTATTCTTCTTATAGAACCAAGACAAAATGAGAGCTTCAAGACCCTTAGACCAAGACAAAGATTCAATCCAAGCACTAAGTCATCCTTCCAAGAAATAATTCTTCATATCAGCTTAAGTCAACAAAGTCATTGAAACTCAAACTTCTATTTGTTGGTCAAATCATATTTTGGGACCTCAACTGTAGTTTTGCAACTCAGTCTGCATCTTTTAGCCCTACAATAGGTCAAAAACTCTTTTCCTCTTTGCACGTGTCAGCAGAAATAGTTAAGAATTAGGTCTTCCTTCCTTCGCTAAGGATTCTTCTTCTTTTCACACTTCCTTTCTTATTGTTTCTATTGCAAATCGAGCTAAGTAATTGAAGGTGTTAAATGAAGAAGAATTTAACTTCTATATATAAATTTCCATGTGGACGAATAGGCCTTCCTAGTATGAGTTCTTCAGGATAGGCCGACTTGGTCTTGGAGGAATCTTTTGACACTTTAAACACAAAAGTAAATCTTCTCTTTTGATGAAAAATGGCCACTCCGATATTATATGCATAACAACGACTCTCTTGATTTATGAAAAATAATATTTTGACTTGAAAAGACCTAAAAGCATGAAGAACATGCTTGACCTGATTAACTTGAGCATGAAACCCATGCTTATAAAATAATAGCTATTTTTCTCCTTTTTCTTTTTACATCAAATATAAAATATCAAGAGTACATGAGTCATTATGAAGAACGAACCTAATTACATTTTTCAATGCTCTCCCTATCTCCTTCCTCTCCTCTTCTCTGCCCTCCTCTCCTCTTTGCCCTCCTCTCCTCTCTGCCTCACTTTCTCTCAATCTCTCCCTTGCCACTCCCTCTTTCTCTCCATGTTTATCTCTCTATGCCTTTGTTATTTCCTTGCTCTCCCCGCCCCCCTCCCCTTCTCTCTCTGCCATCCAACTTTGTTACTATCCCCTTCTTACCTCTCTTAAATTACTATCCCCTTCTTATCTCTCTTAAATTTGATCAGGTTTTATTTTGTTTAAGGAAGTATCTAAATTAAAAAGGTTGAATTGGTTGTAAAATATTAAACCTATATTTTGGATAAATCATGTCAAAGAAAATAAAATAATGAAAAACTTAAACAAATCATGCTCTATCTTTGCTCTATTATTGTTAGTCACGTTGCTTGCTCTCATGGCTTGGATTCTTAGTTAGGGTGGATCTATGTTGTTTCTTCATAACATCATTTATATTATATAAAGTTCACATCATTATACATAAAATTATTCTCATTTTTAATTTTATTAAAACCTTGATTTAATTTCTATAAAAATTAGGATGGATCTATGTTGTTTCTTCATAACATCATTTATATTATATAAAGTTCACATCATTATACATAAAAGTATTCTCATTTTTTATTTTATTAAAACATCGATTTAAGTTCTATAGAAATATTTTTAGTCGTCGTGAGAATAGAGGGTCGTGAAAATAGAGGGTTTAGATATATCTCAAAACTACTTATAACATTTTCCCTTTTAGATTCGATTGAAAAAATGTTATCAAATTAAATTAATGTAAGATATTTTGATTGTGAAATAACTTATGGTTTTTGGGCATGTGGTACTCATAATTCATGGTATTGGCCCATGGTATTATACAAACCATATTTGCAAATTAATAATATCCATTTTCAAGTGGGGGCAAATATTCATAGTTAAGAATCTTGTCATATTGTTATAAAAAAATTTGAATGCGAAATAAATTATGTTTTTTTGGCATGTAGTATTGAAAAGCCATGGTATTGGCCCATGGTATTGTAACAAAATATATTCACATGTTCATAATATGAATGGAAAAGTGTGGGAGAATATCTATGGTTAAAGATCTCGTGATAAGCCATGGTATTAGCCCATGGTATTATCAAAAATATTATTTACAAGTTAATAATATATCTACTAAAGTGGGGGTGAATTTCCCTGGTTAAGAAACTTGTCGTGTTTTAATAAAATATTTTTATTGTGAAATAATTCATGTCTTTCAGGGTATGTTGTATTGGTAAGTCATGGTATTGGCCCATGATATTGTAACAAAGGCATATCTACAAGTTAATAATATCAACTGTAATATGGGGGTCAATCTCCATGGTTAAATTTTTTGTCATATTGCTATAAAATATTTTGGTTGTGAAATAAGTTATGGTTTTTGGGAATGGGGTATTTATAAGTCATGCCTTTGGCCCATGGAATTGTGACTAATCATATTCACAAGTTAAATTAATTGTAAGATACTTTTCCTTTTTTTCAACATTATTTTTCTTTGATTTCGTTAAAATTTAGTGGGGATTTTTTGGAATGATAATTTTGAGCTCTTTATTATCTATAAAGAATTGAATTTTATTATTTTTATTAATTTAACCTTTTATTATTAATTGAGCAAACATTTTAATGTTCAAACTTATAATTTTAACTTTTTATTATTAATGGGAGGAAATAATTTAAATGTTAAACTCATTTCCAATATCACTTTTATTTTTTATTATATTTTAATAAAACCAACATTTAAAATTATTACATACTTGCACTACACTTTACACGTGCACATATACTTTAACTTGTAGAGCCGCTTTTTAACAAAATAAATTGCAATTACATAAATAATTCAGAAAATACTATATTTGAAAATTAATTTATTAAAATAAACATTAGAAAAAATTAACTATTGTTCTAACTTGCAAAGCTGCCTCTTAACAAAATAAATTACAATTACATAAATAATTCAAAAATATTTAAAAATTCAAAAAATACTATATTTTTAAATTAATTTATTCAAATAAACATTACAAAAAATTAACTATTGTGATCATATATTACCATTATATATATAAATAAATAAAATAAGTACCACAAACTTTCCTCACTTGATATTTTATTAACTTTTTATAAGTTTCAATAATAAGAGGATTAAATTTTTTTTATCGGATTTAAGGCTTATATTTATAATATTTATAATTTCAAGTTGAATTTAATTTTACTGTATAATTTGAAATATTACGAATATAAATCAATATAGTCACTTGATTTCTATTTTTCATTTAACTTTTAAAATAGTTTTAAAATTTACAAATTTATTAACACTATTTTATGATTATTTTACTGTCTCAAAATTCATATAGTAAAATTAGTATATCCTCTTAAGCCATTTTGTGGGGTAAAGATTATTGATTTGAAAAACATTCTGGTAAAAGAAGATAACAAAACGTTAAGTGACAAAGATGTGTGGAATAAAACCATTTAGACATAATATCTATTTAACTTCTTTATCATTAAAATAAAACATTCTGAAAATAAAATTAAAAAATTAATTCAACTAAACAGTAACTCTTTTTTGGGCCATGGCACAAGGTCCTCTTAAATCTAAATAAAACACCTTGTATTTTTTTAATCACAATATAATATATAATATGAATATAAATTCGACCTTTAAATGGTTTTAACAAGAAGTAAATATTAAGAACTATGCGCTTTTTTCAATTACATCCAACTACTACATTACATATCGTAGTTTCATTTGGTATAAAAGTTAAAATTATATTAAACTTCTTTTTATAAACAAAATAAAATGCAGAAAAGTCACATGGATTGTTAGAGGTATAGTCTAAGTGCTATTCTCTCCGTAAATAGATATGATGGTTTTTCTTTAAAAATGAATATTACTTTGGCATACCATATTGCTGTTCACTTTACTAAATAAAAGTGAGAAAAATAAGTTATTACTAAAATTAATGTTTTTTCTGTAATCTTTTAAAAATTAAATCATAACATTTTGAGATTTTTTTCATTAAATTTTGTAGAACCTAATTTTGGATATTTATAGGTCACTTTTGTTTAATTTTTCAAATCTAAAAGGAGATCTAGCTTTAAGGCCAGATGTTTAAGAGCATAAGAGTGGTAAGGTCCATACACATATGTGTTGCAAGATAAGAGGTGGGAAAGGTGGGGTATAGAAATCCTAGGAATCAAAGAAAAAGATTATGAGAAACTAACTTTAAAAAAAAATAATAATAATTGATTTTAATAGTAATATTAATAATTAATTGTATAATTGTAATGAATAATATATAAATAGAATAGAGATGATAGGAGTACTTATAATAAAATTAGATAATTAATATGAAATAATAAATGAGTAGAATAATTAGGTGATTAATAGTGTTAACATATTAGATATAATAATAATAGTAAATAAAAGGAAATAGAAAACAGAATAATAATGTGTAATATGAGTGATAACGTTTTGGATGGTGACTCCATCCATTATCAGGGACCACAAAGTCACCATTTTTTGGATGGTGACTCCATCCATCATCAGGGACCACAGAGTCACCATGTTTTGGATGTTGACTCCATCCATCATCATGGACCACAGAGTCACCATGTTTTGGATGGTGACTCCATCCATTATCAGGGACCACAAAGTCACCATTTTTTGGATGGTGACTCCATCCATCATCAGGGACCACATAGTCACCATGTTTTGGATGTTGACTCCATCCATCATCATGGACCACAGAGTCACCATGTTTTCGATGGTGACTCCATCCATCATCAGGGACCATAGAGTCACCTTGGGAAACGTTCGAAACCTTGGACAGATCTGTGAAAGTCTCCAATAACTAATAAAATGACTTAAAATCATATTATCATAATGATAAAATTAGAAAATGTACAAAAGATATAATGTAATTAGACATATAAACTCTAGTGCAACATTAATTTTCTTTTGACTTATATTTAATCTAGTAATAACATGTTATCATTAATAAGGTGAAGTGAAATTTCATCTTAAACAAGCATTCAGAAGTTCTGACTTCATATAGAGTCAGTTTTCCTCTCTAAATGTTTCTAAATGGTTTCTAGAAGTAAAATGGTATAGAGACATTCTTGGATGAAGATTCATTCTCTTTTAATTTTGAAAAACAATATTTCTCTCTATCTAAAATAGGATGAGATTTCACTATGGGTTCCACAAAATTTAAACAACTTTTGAGTCTCTATAATATCCCATCACAATGTGGTATGGCTTCCACTTGACAACAAAATAATGTGTTGGGGGATTATTAAGACATTTCATCTTTTCCACCTAGTGCTACTAAAACTCGAGACATGTTTAATGTTAATCATATATATAACTCATATTAACCTTGATCCCTCACATCATATGACATGTCAACGTCTCTGTTATAGTTCACAACCTCCATGATACATTTTAGACCCCTTTTTGCTGAGTCACTAATGGTGAACAGAGTGTGTGGGTTCACTTTCTACATGGCAAGTATCAGAAACATGGTTAGCCATCCATGTAACAAAGTCACAATAGGATAACTCAAATGAGACAAGGTAATTGAATGGTGTTTTTTAATCACTACAACAAATTGGTGAGATTGACTACCATCCCATACTTGTCATTTGACATTGCTTGATTTTTCCAGACAAATATTTCCATATCGATAGTCTAGTGTTTCAGAAATACACTTATTCGATTATTCATGACACCTTATTTTCGCAAGGTGCACGGCTTTCAGTTCACCCTATGACATTAGCTCAGGCTGCAATGGTAAGTAAAGATTAGTTAAATTATATTGGATTAATATATGTTGCTAAGGATTTTATAGGTTTTATATTTTTCTTATTTTTTTATCATACGTGAGGAAAGTAATTTCAAGTAATGAGGGTTTTCAAAGAGCTATTCAACAAAAACTATCTAGCTAACATTTGATTCGGTATTACAAGTGTTTGAGATGACATAACAAAAATAGCATGCTATCCATTATTATCACAAGTTTATTTAACTTTTGGTTTCTGAAGATATGTTTATTTTAATTATGGTTGAAAGGTCTCAAAACTTTAAATTTCAAAAATAATATTGTAATAAATATTTGTAGACAATTTTATTTTATTAATAATAATTAAATAGATACAATTTGATGAGCGATGTTTGTGAGTATGGATTTTTATTTTATATGAGGTGGCTCTGCTTGGCTGATGACAAGCTATGAATGGCAAATGCAGAGTCGAGGAATTTTTATTCTCTAAAAATAAATTTGGAAGGGGGATAAACAACATATCTTAAGGGGGCATGTAGCACAAAAGGGATATGGCCTCATGATGGAACAAGTCCTAGGAAATAAATAGTTGTTAGTGGAAGATTTTCCACATGTTATGAGGGTACGAAGGATCAACGATGAATTTATAAGTACTCGAGGAAGAGAGAGGAGTCTCATGTTGTGAGAGAATAAGTGAAAGGTTGAGCTTGATCTGTGAATACCACCATCTAATACTTGAAAGTGAAAATCCACAAAGATAAAATAAGCTTGAGGAACTCATCTCTATAAAATCACAACCCAAGGCTAAGGGGTGTGTTGGTAAAGAGATTTGTCTTATCGATCTACTACAGACAGGTGGAACATCCCCTAGAAATTTGTATCATCCATATGGTTGTTGGTTCATCCAGTCCTTAATGCATGTGTTCAAGTAGTGATTTCAATTCATTACTACTGATGTTACATGTAAGGTATATTAAATCATGCACAAGTTCATAAAATAAGGTTTCTTAGGATGGTAGTGCCTTTTTAAGAAATTTGGTAGAAATGAATATCTTGTAGGCTTTACTACCAATCATTGTAACCTTTAAGAGAAGCTTATTATCCCACCCAACAATGTCATATCAATCTTACTGTCTACATGATTTCAAGGTTAATAGAAATATGGATAACTTTCAAAGCTAAATGGTTGTTCACTAGATTGATGGGCATTTGAATGGTTGATAGGAAGGGTTAAAAAAAAATATACACTGTAAAAAGAAATTAGATTTATGTCTTGCATATTAGGAAATACCTAGACAGGCCCAAAGGAAAACCACTTGAATGTCGATAAACCTCTAAATCTTGCTTCATTGCTTATCTGGAAAGAATATGCTAGGCCCAGAATATTACATATGGAAGAACTGCACATCCTCCTTGAGTTAACGCAAATGTGCGGTATTAGATTAAATTATAGATATAAGTGACAGACGTATTGAGAAGAGTATATGCCAAAACTACAACATAGGGATAAACTCAATGTTGTTTGTTGAATATCATAAAATAAGGGAAATAATGGTAATAACATTTATGAATGGAAAATAAGGATAAATGTAAAACCTATGATGTTTCCTACAAGAACCTATTTAGACCATGCAAACTCCAAGAATAAGAATAAATGCTTGAGCACACCAAGTAAAGGGCAAGTTACAACCTAGAAGCATGAAATTATTAGGAAAGGTGGGATGCCCTATGAGGTATGTTGTGTCGATAACTAAGAAAAGAGGCTACAAGGATAAACCTAGTATGTAACTATTCACTCCAAAAGCAAAAAATAAAAAAATAAAAAAAATAAAAAAACAATTTTTATGCATTCCTAGAGTTTTAGTCACAATGTAAAAGTAAAACCATATTCATAATGTGAGAAAACCATGTTCAGGGTATTTCATTACAAACAAAAAATGTCTTACGGAGACCCAATAACCATATAAACTACAGATAGTTGAAAATGAGTCCATTCACAATAAGTGAAAATAGAAGCAATGCAAGGAGATGGTTAAAACCAAAGCAAGGCAGGGAAGTTATCATCATCTCATCATCATACTGAGGGAAATTATTTGGGAAGTATGTCCATGGGATGACATACGTCCCCTCCTTACTTTCTATCTTAACATTATCAAAAACTCACCTCCAAATAACAAACCTCCTACCCAAACCATGCTAAGAAGAATTTAGTGTCTTAGAAGAATGAAAAGAAAGTGAAAAACAAAAATAGATAGCAAACAAATGTAGTTATTACCTACCTTGTTTCCCATTCCTTTCAAATCCTTTGCATAGTGCAGGAAAGATAATGTTAATCCAATTTTACATTTCATAGACAGAATAAAACTTGATGTGGGTAATCTCGGTTGAGTGCAATCTGAGATTTAGGATACATAAGAGGGAAGGGGGAAAGCTAAAAATAAAATGAATGAAATGGATTGTAGGAAATTAGTAACGGAATGAAGGAAAATAATTCACAGAATCAAAAAAAACAAAAATTGGGACAATAGTAATGAAAATTCTAGAACCATAACTCTAAAAGGATATGTTCAAAACCTAATTTCAAAATGTGCTTACTGGGGAAGCCAAATAATTTTCCACATTTCAACTACCTATTTCTAAGCTTTAGATCACCTTTGTTCTAAATGATAGAAAAGGTTTCTATTAAGCCCATAGAAAACATTGCATTTGGGACAAGAAGGGGAATCAACATTTGTCAATTATTTAATAGCTGAAATACCATTTGAGCACATGAACATAGTGATAAGTAAGCATAAATTAAACCCAAGTGTCATGCGAGACACTACGCCGAACACATATCCCCCTGGTATAACATAAAACCTTGTTGAAATCAATTGAGGGAAGGGGAAAACCATATGAGGGTGGGGTTAACATATAATCTTCCCCATTGTGTCTCAATGAGTCACCAAATAACACGGTGGAGTGAATTTTTTTATCAAAATTTATAAGGTAACAAAAGTCAACCTATAGCCAATAATAAACTTAGATGAGGACAACTACAAATCATAAGCTAAGTTATATCTTGTGTTTAAAATAAATAAAAATAAAAAACATAATTAAAATTTAAAATAAAATAATAAATAAAATAAAATTAGGATTTATTTAAGAGATTTATAAAACAAATGGTTTACAACACTTGAATCTACATGGGCATAAAATAAAAATATAATAACTAATAAGTTTTATTCCAACTCTTACATTTTAAATGGTTGAGGAGGGAGAAAGAGAGGCTTTGTAGTGAAGCCGTGAAGGGAGTGAACATCATCGAGGTAAAGAATCATGAAAAGGGATATCTATTGAAATGCTAATCTCTAGGAATTAAGATATCCAAGATATGTAGTAATTCCTTTAAGAAACAATCAAAAGGATGCAAACCAGAAATAGATAAGCATAGAACAGATAACGAACAGCTATTGAGGATGTAGGTAGAGTAATATAAAATGTAAGAAAAGCAATAGAGGGTGAATTCAACAATGTTAAAAAGGTATAATGATAAAAAAAACAATGAGAAATAATGAGTAGAACTATAATATTAAGGAAAGGATTCCAAAGGAACGAAAGGAATATTTAAAAATAAATGGTCCACCTAATCTAGGAAATGAATTATCAAATTAAACTGACAAAATAAATGTGACCACTAAACCATTAGACAATAGTGAACAAGATGAACAAACACTTTGAGAAAAAAGAACAATGTAGAAGAAATATAAGGGATATAAGGGGAATTTAAGAAATTTATGCCATCGATTTTTGCAAGAGATTCTAAAAAGAAAAAAACGCATGGTTGAGTAACACAGGAAAATATTTTTGTCTTTATCAATATTATAAAAACCCAAAAGCTAGGTTTACTACATACCAATTAAATGGTGAATCCAATATTTGGTGGGAGAATACCAAAATTTCTAATGTAATTAATAAAAATGAAGCAACATGGAAACATCTTAAGGAGATATTTGAGAAAAAATATTTACGTGAAAGATACATTGATAATAGAGCAAAGGCGTTTCATGATTTGAAACTAGGAAGTATGAATATAGATGTCACCACCACCAAATTTTTAATGTTGTTGATCTATGTACCCTACCTTTTGGGAGAAAATGAAAAGGAGAACAAATAATTCTAATTCTTACCCTCCTTATAATAGAATCAAATTGAATTTTACAACCAAAAATGGATGGATAAAGTTATGAGAAAATAAAATTTGTGTCATTAGCAATTTAGTCACAAGAGAAAACAATGCAAACCAAGGTTTACTAAGAAAAATGATATATCGCATTTGTTAGATGATCCAAAAATAATTTATTATCATAGGTTATAAAATTGAAATAAAATAATTATTAATTTAAGAAATTAAATTAATAATTATTATTCTAGAATGGTTAATTATTTAATGGAGACAATTAGAAATTAGTATATTGTTGTAACAAGATATGACTCTCCAAATGTGTCGTATCTTAGGCTATATTTTAGGAGATTAGTTAGCTAGTTGGTCTGAATAGCATTTAATGTAAATGGACACTTGTTATTTAATTGATCCATAATTAGACGTAGTTAGGACATGGAGCTTATAAATAGCTCATTGCAAGAGTGTTTGGTCGTTCGGGTGTAAACCCTTGCAAAATCAATTATGTAATTATTTTTTCTGATTAATAAAATTATGTGTCTGAGGACACTTCTGCCATTATTTTGGTATCAGAGCTCCAGTAATGCTGCAGTGGATGTGAGAAGGAGATTCCAGCTGTACAAAGTTTTGGAAAACTCCATTGAATTGTCCAATGAATGTTGGGTAAGAAATTTGTCAAATTTTTGTTTAAAAGAGAAGAAATTTTATTATTTTATTGATTTTAGATTTTGAGATCTGAAAATCAATTTTTTGAGTTATAATAAAAATCGTTGGGTCTTAAATTTCTATTATTTTCTCGACTTCAACTTCTGCACCAAGGCTATTAAAGAAATCAGAACCATCAAGAGGCTTCTGCCATTATTGACGAATGGAAGGCGATGTTTGTGTTTGAAGAAAATATGCTTCTTCTGAGTCTCAAAGCACCGATGAGATTTCCCCCGCGGGACTGTTAAGATTTCCCCGCACATTGAAATTTTTATTTTTAAATATAATTGGAATCGTCACGTTGCGCGATCGGCTTGTGACAAAGAAATTGATCTGATTTCAAATGTGTTGAGGAAAATTGGTTCACGATCTTTTGTCATTTGAATTCTAACAGGGCTACTCTTCTTCCTGCCATCTGATTTCGACAATGATGTTAACAACTCCCCTGCAGTAGAGCTTGCAAAATGTGTGTTCGAGCTGAAAGCCAAAGTCCATCAGGGAATCGAGGCCGAGGGCATTCCTTATACTTATGGCTTCCTGCCAATACTCTGTCATTCAATGAGGTTGTGAGTCTATGGGAGAAGAAGATTGACAAGACTCTAGAGAAGGTCTACATCCATGACGGGCAGGTCCTGACATTAATCGCAGAAACACCCTTCCCAGGTAATATTGACATAGCAATCGGTCACTCTATTTTTGTGAAAGGTGATCAAACAAATTTTCAAATTGGCCCTCATGGTGTTGAAGCTAGTCAGTTGTACCCGGATGTAAAATACACCACTGTTGCTGAGTACCTTGGAAAATTTATGTGAAGTATGCGAGGCTGGCTTCAACAGACTGAGATTAGATAGCGGTTTTCAACAGATCGAGATAATATAGCAGTTTCAATAAAATTTTGTCCTTATTTTGCCCAATTATAGGCTGTGAAAATAGAGCTTCTTATATGGTTTAGTAAGATCATAAAACTTCTTGTATGGTTTCGTAAGGTCAGAAGTAGGCACACAGATCCTTAACATATTTGTGCTCCATAATAAGCAAGAAAATGGCGTTTTATTTGTTTTCTTTTTGGAAAAATAAGGATTATTGTATTGTGTAGAAATATGGTGATTTTTTAATTTTGGGAATTTATGGTTGATGGAGCAATAAGGTGATTTGTAATTTTTGGAGCAATAAGGAGTTTTGTTTTAATTTGTTTCTTGGGAGATAGACCTGGTTCTGATAAGCCTGGAATTGTAACTCAAAGTATTTTACTTTGGGGGGGGGGGGGGTAGTTTTCTTTTTTACATATTTTGGGCAAAGCCCATTGTAAACTCAATTTTGAAAGTTGCCTGGGTTAAAATTTGAGAAATTGAACTAGAGCAAGTGCAAGCTCAGTCAATTTTCTCCTGTTTTGACGACTATTCGAGGATCAAGGCCAGGCCTCGATAGAATGTGTTGTTTTTTGCGTGGTGTGTTGTGTTGACTATCTTGTCATTTTTGTTATGATTCTTGGTGCGACGCTTCAATGCTAAAATGTCTAAGTTGATTAATTTGTTTTCTGATTCCGACAAACTTGAAGGCACAAAATCATATAAAACATGGCATCGACTCATCGAAAGCACTCTCATTTACAATGAATTATGGTAGCGTATATGTGATGGAGATGTTAAGCCGAATAAACCCACAGATGCAGCTGCACTAGAAAAATGGGAAGGCAAGAATGCTAAAGCCTTAGCTCTTATTAAATCTTCTGTGAATGATGAAATGTATGTCCATATAGAAAATGCTACAGATGCATGGTTTGCCTTGAAAACTTTTAAATACCTCTTTGATACTCAGCCAAAATCAAAGAAAGTCGATCTACAATTAAAATTGTTGCAACAAAAATTAACTGAAGGTGGTGATGTTCTTGAATATATCTGAAGACTTAAGAATATCAAGAAAGAAATTATTAATGCTGGTTTTCCCGCAATTGATGATAGCTTTATGGTCACAATTGTAATTGCTGGGCTTCCTTCTTCCTATACACATTTTTTGGAGACTCTACATGTAACTGGGAAGTTAGAGAAACTAAATTTTGATGAACTCTGTGAAATGTTGACTCAACATGATAAAAATTTTTGGAAGAAGAAGAAAGTAGGCGAAGATGTTTTCTCATAGAGGCCAGCACTAATAAGTCATCAGCAGACAGTTCTCGAGGTAGAGGCAGAGGGAATCAGAATCAAGCAACACATAATAGAGGACGAAGCCAAAACAGAGGAAACAATTTTAACAGAGGAGGAAGAAATAATTTTCAAGGTAGAGGAAAGAACCAAGGAAGAGGCAATTTTCAAGAACAAGGATATAATAATCAAGGTAGAGGACGATCTCAAAATAGAAGTCAAAGCAGAGGCAGAGGACAATCTTCAGGAAGAGGAAGAGACTTAAGTCAAATTGTGTGTCAAAGATGTAACAAAG
>APFE031150069.1:13739-42107 GCA_000404065.3 Pinus taeda | reverse complement strand
ATGTTACACGAGGTATATTTATGTATTAGATTCAAATATATTCCTACCCTCGTGCCTTCATTCGGGTCGTGCGCCCATTCAAACCCCAAATTTCCTTCGGGCGGGCGAAGTCATCGCGTGTCATGCCGTGTGTGGGTGCCCGGGCACATGTGGCCATGCCAAAAATGCTAAGTCGTGACCACCCGTGTGCCTTCTTTGTTCGGGTCATGCACCCATGGAAACCCCAAATTTCGCTTGGGCGATTCGGGTCAGCTCGCCCAGGGTGGGTCGGGTCGTGCCGTGTCGTGTGTGGGTGCGCCGGTACACGTGGCCGTGTCAAAAATTCTAAGTCGTCACCGCCCGTGTACCTTCTACACGTTCGGGCCGTGCACACATGGAAACCCCAAATTTCGTTCGGGTGGGTCGGGTCATGTCATGTGTGGGTGCCCGTGCAAACGCGTTCGGGCGAGTCGGGTCGGGTCGTGCCGTGCCGTGAGTGGGTGCTCGGGAACATGTGGCCATGCAAAAAATGTTAAGGCGTGACCACCCGTGTGCCTTCTACATGTTCACGCGACCCATTTTCCCGACGCTCCCTCGTGCCTTCGTTCAGGTCGTGCACCCACGGAAACCCCAAATTTCGTTCGGTCGGGTCAGGTCGTGCCGTGCGTGGGTGCTCGGGAAAACGTGGCAGTGCCAAAAATGCTAAGTGATGACCCCCCGTGTGCCTTATACACGTTCGTGCGACCCGTTTTCCCGACGCTCCCTTGTGCCTTCGTTCGGGTCACGCACCCATGAAAACCCCAAATTTCGTTCGGGCTGTGCATACAAGGAAACCCCAAATTTTGTTTGGGTCGGGTTGTGTCATGTCCTGTGTGGGTGCCCGTGCAAACGCATTCGGACGGGTCGGGTCGGCTCGCCCAAGGCCGGCCGGGTCGTGTGTGGGTGCCCGAGCACACGTGGCCGTGCCAAAAACGCTAAGTTGTGACTGCCCGTGTGTCTTTTGCAAGTTCGTGCGGCCCGTTTGCCTGACGCTCCCCTGTGCCTCCGTTCGGGTCAGGCGCCCACAGAAACCCTAAAATTTCGTTCGGGTCGTGCACCCATGGAAACCCCAAATTTCGTTTGGGCGAGTCGAGACATGTCGTGTGTGGGTGCCCGTGCAAACGCGTTGGGGCGGGTCGGGTCGGGTCATGTCGTGTCGTGTGATGGCACCCAGGGCACACGTTGCCGTATAAAAAATGCAAAGTTGTGATAGGGGATGAGCTATCTGCATGATTGTGCTGCCCGTTCGCCCAAATCTCCCTTGTGCCTTGGTTTTGGTCGTGTGTCGGAGCCCATGTAAACTCGCTCGAGCGCGTCGTTTGTCGTGTAAATAGTCGTTCGGGCAGGTCTTTTGCCATGTAAACTCGTTCGGGAAGGTTGTTTGCCATGCAAATGCATTCAGCCGGGTCATTTGAGGGAACCCGTGTAAACTCGTTCGGGCGGGTCGGGCGAGGGCGTCGGTGTAAACTCGTTTGGGCGGGTCGTGCGGGGTCGTCCGTGCAAACTCGTTCGGGCGGGTCGTTCGGGAGAGGGCGTCCGTGCAAACTCGTTCGGGCGGGTCGTTCAGGAGAGGGCGTCCGTGCAAACTCGTTTGGGTGGGTTGGGCGAGGGCATCCGTGCAAACTTGTTCGGGCGAGGGCATCCGTGCAAACCCGTTCGGGCGAGGGCGTCCGTGCAAACTCGTTCAGGCGAGGGCGTCCGTGCAAACTCGTCCGTGCGAGGGCGTCCGTGCAAACTCGTTCTGGCGGGTCATTCGAACGAGTTCACACGGACGCCCTCGCCTGGAGGGGTGTGTGAACTCGTTCAGGCGGGTCGGGCGAGGGCGTCCGTGTGAACTCGTTCAGGCGGTTCGGGCGAAGGCATCCGTGTGAACTCGTTCAGGCGGGTTGGGCGAGAGCGCACCCGGGCGAATGAGCCCGTATCAAAAAATGCTAAGTTGTGACCCGAGGTTGGCTTTGTGCAAGTTTCGTGCAGCTCGTTTGCCCGGCTCTCCCTTGTCCCTTTGTTTCGGTGAGTCGTTTGAGGGCGTGCATGTGAACTCGTTCGGGCGGGTCGTTCAGGTGGGTCGTTCGTGCGGTTCGGGCGAGGGCGTGCGTGTGAACTCGTTCGGGCGGGTCGGGCGAGGGCGTGCGTGTGAACTCGTTCGGACGGGTCGGACGAGGGCGTCCGTGTGAACTCGTTCGGGCAGGTCGGGCGAGGGCGTCTGTGTGAACGCGTTCGGGCGGGTCGGGTGAGGGCGTCCGTGTGAACTCGTTCGGGCAGGTCGTTCGGTTGTGTCATGCCCCCAATCTTTTTTTTCTTAATTGGGCGGGTGCGGCACCACTGTGCACTATCTGTTTTCAATATTCATGCACATGGACTACGCCTTTCACATAAACACACTTAGTTTATTTTTATCAACCAAGTAAAAGCTTTAATCTTTACACTTAACACATTCATTAACTGATATGCAATTAAACTGAGAACATAACAATTGCACACAAGTGTAAAGGGAGGGGAAACTCCCGAAAAAGTTCACCCAATAATAATATATTATGATAACCTTCAATAATACATCATACAAGTGTGCTTGGCGTAAACCCGAGGCCAACACTTAGAATTGTTTTACAATGTAGGCGTAGAACAACCTTCCAATACATATGCTAACTCCTCACGGTAGGAGGGCGCTCCACCGAGACGCAAGACCTCCTCCTTTAAGCCCTGCATAAAATTGTTCCACGAACCCCACTCATACATGGCCTCCTTGCCAAGCTCCAACCGAGACAAATTGCACACTTCCCTTTTTCTTTAATGCGCATGAGGCATGCGCATTTACCTTCTAAAGAATGCGCACTTCTTGTCCTTATGCGAAGTCTTGAGCGAAGTGCCTGATGATCAAATGAGCTTTGCGTCCCCATATTTATACGCATGCTACCTCAAGTGTGAGGGGTGTCCACTTTAAAGCCAACCCCCATAAACGCATTTTAGGAGCCCTCGCTTTATTATTTTAGCGGGTCGGCCTTTGCCCATGTGCAAAGCCTCCCTACGCTTCAATATAAGCTCCCCATACTCCATCGCATTTTCCTTAAGTTACAATGCGCGCCCTTGGAACGTCGCACTGCTGCCTTTGTCGCATTGTTGTCGGTCGTTGTTCGTCTGTCACATGCTGCCGCCCGTCGTGTGAAGGAGCACCCGCCCATCGTGCCCGTGTCGCCCTTCCCTCGCACTTGCGCCCTTGCTGCCGTTTGAACCGCGCGCGCTTATGTTGGCCCGCGCTACCTGCTATACCCGCACTCCACACACCCGTGCCGTCCGTCGTGCGTCGTTCGGGTCATCCGCCTATGTTGGCCCGCGCCCACCTGCTATACCCGCACTCCACACAACCGTTCGTCCATCGTGTATCATTCGGGTCGTCCGCTTGTATTGGCCCGCATCCACCTACTATACCCGCACTCTACACAACCGTCCATCTGTCGTGTATCGTTCGGGTCGTCCGCCTGTATTGGCCCGCGTCCACCTGCTATACCTGCACTCCACACAACCGTGCCATCCGTCGTGTGTCGTTTGGGTCGTCCACCCCTCAGGCGTGGGTCGCCCTCGGGTCGCCCGCCCATCGTGCGCGGGTCACCCATGGGTCGTTTGCTTGCCCGCCGCACCAGCTCGTTTGCCTGCACACCGTGCCCACATGCCAACTCGCCGGTGAACTGTCTATTGTGCATGGGCCGCCCGCCCAGGTCACCCGCTCGTCGTGCACGGGTCGCCTGCCCGTCGTGCACGGGTCGCCCACGCCCAAAAATACTTCGTGCGCCCGGTGTTGAACGTGCTTGCCCAGGCGCCCGCCCGTCATGCAAGGGCGCTCACCCACTGTCGTGCATGCCTACCCGGGTCATGCCCACCGCTCAACCATCGTGCGAAGGTGTGTTTTCCCGCCGCGCCTCTGCCCGATTTGCGAGGGCGTTACACTCTCCTCCACCCGAAAACGTTGTCATCCCGACAACACACCATCCCGGTAGCTCCCTACCAAGACCGTCATCAACCATGATGTAGACCCCTCCATATAAGGAAAACATCACTGCATTATATATAAGGCTCTATCTCCATCAGGTTATTGTCTCCATGTGCAAACTGCCCATGGATATCAACAAGTGTTACACACCCTGGTCATGTGTCAACACTCATCTTTCACGATCCCCTGCTCAGGTCCATGGAAACCCCATCTTTCTGCCGCATGTCAAGATCACCATACCTGCTCAAACATGTTGAGGGCTCATTGCCTTGAGCAGCCAACAATGAGCCCTATCTTCTATATCAGCTAAGAAGATGTGAAGGGAGATGAGCCGGGAGGCTCTCCCTTACTAATCAGCTTGATCCATCTATCAGGATCTTCAATCTCCATTCGTTGTAGATATGCTTCCCGATCTTCCTTCTGGATGTTTGGCCTCACATATACCTCGTCCTCATCATCATCATCGTCCTCTACTAGCTCTAGCCTTCTTGATAAGTCCAACATACTATCTGAGAGTGATCGGATGACTAATGACTGCTCCGCAAGCTTTGCCTCAACAGTAGACAACCGCTTGTTCACATTTTCCTTATCTTCCATCTGCATTCCTCCTAACTTATGATCAGGTTTTGTTACCCCAATGGTTGGAACACCAACGGGCACATCTTCCTTTCCATCATAAATGAAGAGTTTCCTCAGATGTGGTACAACCATAGCCTCAAACTATTTCATGAACTCCATCCCCAATACGGCCTCATAGTCATCAATCCGCACTATGGTGAAGTCCACTTTTCCGGTCCGTTCACCAAGTGTAGTGTCTACTTTTTCAGCTATACCAAGGATTGCCATCGGAGGAGAATTTACTGTATTCATCTGTGCCTTCACCGGTACAAATTTCAGCCCAAGTCTCCTTGCAGTATATTCACTCATGAAGTTGTGTGAAGCCCCACTATCGACCATAGTAAGCACATCGGCATCACCAATCTTCATCTCAACATACTCTAACCCGTTTCTTTCTGGATCTCCTCCTTCACGATCTTCATCAACTTCTGCCTTTGAGGTAGCACTCGGCCCCTCTTCACTTGCAACCTTGTTGTGAAGATTATCGGTAGAAGAGACTTCTATTACCATGTGATCTTGAATTCGTGAGGTTCCCTCCCCACTCCCTTCTTTTTGTTTCTTCCTAGACTTGATTTCTTCTTTCAAGGCTTGGAGATGTTTTTCAAGGATTAAGAAATCCTTCTTTTTCTGATTCAAGGCATGTCTTATACCTAGTTCTTTGAGCTTTGCTTCAAGTGAGATTCCTTTCTTTGTAAGTCGAAGGGCTTCTTCCTCGTCCAAGTTCGAGGCCCCCTTTTTCACCAAGGCACGAAGACCATTCTTTGTTTCTGTCAACCTCTTGCCAAAATATATAAATCCTTGCCTTAGTCTCTCCATCTCTGCAAGTATTTCCTCTTCAAGTTCTTTCATGGTAGCACAACCCAATTTCTCGAAGAGAGGCATCTCTACCAAGTCACCTGCAAGAACCTTGTCGACCTTTTCCATATTTACTTAGTTATCCACTTTAGATCAAGCAGATTCACCTTCAATTTCAGCCAGGATAACTCTATCCATTTTTCCACGAGCAACCCTGCTCACCAACTCTAGACCGAGCTCTGATACCACCTGTCACGCCCCCAATCTTTTTTTTCTTAATTGGGCGGGTGCGGCACAACCGTGCACTTTCTTTTTTCAATATTCATGCACATGGACTACGCCTTTCACATAAACACACTTAGTTTATTTTTATCAACCAAGTAAAAGCTTTAATATTTACACTTAACACATTCATTAACCGATATGCAATTAAACCAAGAACATAACAATTGCACACAAGTGTAAAGGGAGGGGCAACTCCCGAACAAGTTCGCCCGATAATAATATATTATGATAACCTTCAATAATACATCATACAAGTGTGCCTGGCGTAAACCCGAGGCCAACACTTAGAATTGTTTTACAATGTAGGCGTAGAACAGCCTTCCAATACATATGCTAACTCCTCACGGTAGGAGGGCGCTCCACCGAGACGCAAGACCTCCTCCTTTAAGCCCTGCATAAAACTGTTCCACGAACCCCACTCATACACGGCCTCCTTGCCAAGCTCCAACCGAGACAAATTGCGCACTTCCCTTTTTCTTTAATGCACATGAGGCATGCGCATTTACCTTCTAAAGAATGCACACTTCTTGTCCTTATGCGAAGTCTTGAGCGAAGTGCCTGATGATCGAATGAGCTTTGCGTCCCCATATTTATACGCATGCTACCTCAAGTGTGAGGGGTGTCCACTTTAAATCCAACCCCCATAAACGCATTTTAGGAGCCCTCACTTTATTATTTTAGTGGGTCGGCCTTTGCCCAAGTGCAAAGCCTCCCTACGCTTCAATATAAGCTCCCCATACTCCATCGCATTTTCCTTAAGTTACAATACGTGCCCTTGGAACGTCACACTGCTGCCTTTGTCGCATTGTTGTCAGTCATTGTTCGTCCGTCGCATGCTGCCGCCCGTTGTGTGAAGGGGCACCCACCCGTCGTGCCCGGGTCGCCCTTCCCCTGCACTTGCGCCCTTGCTACCTTTGAACCGCGCCCGCTTATGTTGGCCTGCGCCACCTGCTATACCCACCCTCCACACAACCGTGCCATCCATCGTGCATCGTTTGGGTCGTCTGCCTATGTTGGCCTACGCCCACCTGCTATACCCGCACTCTACACAACCGTCCGTCTGTCGTGTATCGTTCGGGTCGTCCGCCTGTATTGGCCCGCGTCCACCTGCTCTACCCGGACTCCACACAACCGTCCGTCTGTCGTGTATCGTTCGGGTCGTCCGCCTGTATTGGCCCGCGTCCACCTGCTATACCCGCACTCCACACAACTGTGTCGTCCGTCGTGTGTTGTTTGGGTCGTCCGCCCCTCGGGCATGGGTCGCCCTCGGGTCGCCCGCCCATCGTGCGTGGGTCGCCCATGGGTCGTTCGCTTGCCCGCCACACCAGCTCGTTTTCCTGCACACCATGCCCGCACGCCAACTCGCCGGTGAACTGTCTATTGTGCATGGGCCGCCCGCCCGGGTCACCCGCCCGTCGTGCACGGGTCGCCCGCCCGTCGTGCACGGGTCGCACACACCCAACAATACTTCGTGCGCCCGGTGTTGAACGTGCCTGTCCGGGCGCCTGCCTGTTGTGCAAGGGTGCCCGCCCACTGTCGTGCACGCCTACCCGGGTCGTGCCCACCGCTCAATCGTCGTGCGAAGGTGTGTTTGCCCGCCGCGCCTCTGCCCGAGTTGCGAGGGCATTACAGGTTGGGTCGGGCGAGGGCGTCCGTGTAAACTCGTTCGGGCGGGTCGGGCGACGGCGCACCCACCAGGCGTTAGTCAAGGCCTTGCTATGAACAATGTTGGCTAATATGATGCTATAACAGATGGGTTGCCAATTCGGTTTCCCTTATGTGAATTATTCAAGATTGAAAAATAGCCAAACACCTTGTAATGATTTATGAATACCTCCCTAGTTAAGAGGGGGTGTTGAAGAAAGTGTAATTGGGTTCGGTCTTCATAAATGTACTTTTGATATTTTTATTTATTCAAGAAAATAAATAATAAATAAATATATATATATATAATATTAATATATATATATATATATATTATATTTATCATTGAGTTTCTTGCTCATTGAAATAGGACTAGCACATGTTAAAGTGTTATAAAGAGTCAAAAGAAAATGTTGAAGACCTTAAGGGCATGTTACACGAGGTATATTTATGTATTAGATTCAAATATATTCCTAACCTCATGCCTTCGTTCGGGTCGTGCGCCCATTCAAACCCAAAATTTCCTTCGGGCGGGTGGAGTCATCGCGTGCCGTGCCGTGTGTGGGTGCCCGGGCACATGTGGCCGTGCCAAAAATGCTAAGTCGTGACTGCCTGTGTGCCTTCTTTGTTCGGGTCATGCACCCATGGAAACCCCAAATTTTGCTCGGGCGATTCGAGTCGGCTCACCCAGGGTGGGTCGGGTCGTGCCGTGCCGTGTGTGGGTGTGCCGGTACACGTGGCCGTGTCAAAAATTCTAAGTCGTCACTACCCGTGTGCCTTCTGCACGTTCGTGCGGCCCGTTTGCTTGACGCTCCCTTGGGCCTTCGTTCGGGTTATGCACCCATGGAAAGCCCAAATTTCATTCAGGCCGTGCACACATGGAAACCCCAAATTTCGTTCAGGTAGGTCGGGTCATGTCATGTGTGGGTGCCCGTGCAAACGCGTTTGGGCGAGTCGGGTTGGGTGGTGCCGTGCCGTGAGTGGGTGCTCGGGAACATGTGGCCATGCAAAAAATGTTAAGGCGTGACCACCCATGTGCCTTCTGCATGTTCGCGTGACCCGTTTGCCCGACGCTCCCTCGTGCCTTCGTTCGGGTCGTGCACCCACGGAAACCCCAAATTTCATTCGGGCGGGTCAGGTCGTGTCGTGCGTGGGTGCTCGGGAACACGTGGCAGTGACAAAAATGCTAAGTGATGACCCCCCGTGTGCCTTATACACGTTTGTGCGGCCCGTTTGCTCGACGCTCCCTTGTGCCTTCGTTTGGGTCGCGCACACATGGAAACCCCAAATTTCATTCGGGCTGTGCATACAAGGAAACCCCAAATTTTGTTCGGGTCGGGTCGTGTCGTGTCCTGTGTGGGTGCGCGTGCAAATGCGTTCAGGTGGGTCAGGTCGGCTCGCCCAAGGCCGGCCGGGTCGTGTGTGGGTGCCCGGGCACACGTGGCCATGCCAAAAACACTAAGTTGTGACCGCCCGTGTGTCTTCTACAAGTTTGTGCGGCCCGTTTGCCTGACGCTCCCCCGTGCCTCCGTTTGGGTCAGGCGCCCAGAGAAACCCCAAAATTTCGTTCGGGTCGTGCACCCATGGAGACCCCAAATTTCGTTTGGGCGGGTCGGGACGTGTTGTGTGTGGGTGCCCGTGCAAACACGTCGGGGCGGGTTGGGTCGAGTCATGTTGTGGCGTGTGACGGCACCCAGGGCACACATTGCCATATAAAAAATACAAAGTTGTGACAGGGGGTGGGCTATCTGCACGATTGTGCTGCCCGTTCGCTCGAATCTCCCTTGTGCCTTGGTTTTGGTCATGTGTTGGATCCCATGTAAACTCGTTCGAGCGGGTCGTTTGCCGTGTAAACACTCGTTCGGGCGGGTCGTTTGCCATGTAAACTCGTTCCAGAAGGTCTTTTTCCATGCAAACTCATTCAGGCGGGTCATTTGCCATGCAAACTCGTTCAGGCGGGTCGTTTTAGGGCGCTCGTGTAAACTCGTTCGGGCGAGGGCATCGGTGTAAACTCGTTCGGGCGGGGTCGTCCGTGCAAACTCGTTCGGGCGGTTCGTTCGGGAGAGGGCGTCCATGCAAACTCGTTCGGGCGGGTCGTTTAGGAGAGGGCGTCCGTGCAAACTCGTTTGGGCAGGTTGGGCGAGGGCGTCCGTGCAAACTCGTTCGGGGGAGGGCGTCCGTGCAAACTTGTTCGGGCGAGGGCGTCCGTGCAAACTCGTTCGGGCGGGTTGTTCGAGTGAGGGCGTCCGTGCAAACTCGTTCAGGCGGGTCGTTCGGGCGAGGGTGTCCGTGCAAATGCATTCGGGCGGGTCGTTCGGGCGAGGGCGTCCGTGCAAACTCGTTCGGGCGGGTCGTTCGAATGAGTTCACACGGACGCCCTCGCCCGAAGGGGCGTGTGAACTCGTTCGGGCGGGTCGGGCGAGGGCGTCCGTGTGAACTCGTTCAAGCAGGTCGGGCGAGGGCGTCCGTGTGAACTCGTTCAGGCGTGTCACGCCCCCGCAACTTTTTTCGTTTGACGGGAGGTGCGGCACCGCCTTATGCCGGGTTCGGGCATATACGGACTATGCCTTTCACAAACTTCCAACACCAATTTATCTTAAAACTGAACACTTTACTTTAAACCCGATTTATGAACTTAATTCCATCACCGATTTAACACCATATAATTAACACCAGTATAATTCTCTTTATATATGTTAACTTATAAATTCGTTCAGCACTTAAGGAACCATAAACAGCAACAACCATAACAATCTTCAAAACATGAACACGATATGAAGGAGGGGCCAACTCCAACCGAGTGGCGCCTCTAAAAACCGTTTATTCACTTTCTCAAAGTTACAGTTTTACAATTTGCGTGAGCCACCTCACGACTTTTTACCACAGGCCTGCGGCCTACCCGATCCTTGACCGACTGTCGGCACTCCGTGCACTGTCGTTCGGTCTACCCGAGCACCCAACAGACCTGTTGGTCGCTTATCTTCGCTATTTACAATTGACGTGCGCTCTCAGCGACACGATGTTAAGACAGGCCCTCGGCCAATTATATAACAGTTCCGTAGCTTATGTTTATTCGTAGGCCCGCGGCCTCAACACTTCGACGGACTGCTGTGTTAGTATGTGAACGACCCGCGGTGATTCAAGAACGGGTCTGCGACCCAACTGTTCACCACCCGGTCGATTGCCAACTTGTCTTCACCTCGTTCAGACCTTCCGTCACCAAGACCGGCGTTATGTTTCTGCGCACTCGCTGCGACTTGTTTCCCTTCGTTCAACCGCAGTCTCATTGCATTCACCGACCCCTATGCCTCCTCTTCCGTTCGGCGATTTATCACATCCTCCGCACTTATGGAGAGGCTTGTTTGATCGTATGATGATCGAACGTGTTGGTTGATGTCCCCAAATGGTTGAGCGCTCCCTCATTTATATGGATCCATGCCGATTGTGGAGGGGTGTCGGTTTCCCAAACCGACCCCCGAATTTGCACTCCGCCGCCCCAACTCTCTTGAACCGACGTGATGACTTGTAATTCGCCGCCCCAACTCTCTTGAGCCGACTTGTTTTATTTTGTTGAGAGTCGTGTCGTTCACCGTTTAGGTGGGTCGGCCCTTGTTGCACAAGGCTGCCCACGCCACGGTATAACTCGTCCCCCACTTCACACCCGCGCTCGATCTTCGTGCTGTCCCTTGTTGCAAACCTTCTTGCTGTTTGGTGTCGTCGCATTGTTCGTCATTCACAGGTTCACCCGCACCTCGCACGGTCATTTCGTTCGGGCGGGCGCACGTCCGTGCCGCCCTGTCTATGTAGACTTTCGTTCGGTTAGCCTTTCGGGCGGGCGTATCTCCATTCGCCCTGACCATGTTTCGACCCTCCGTTACGTCGTGTCTGTGTAGGCTTCCGCCCTTGCTGCCCGTGTGCCCTTTCGTTCACCGGTCCTGTTTGCTCGTTCGGCGTTCGGGCGGGTGGGCGCACTGTCGTGTCGCCCACCGCCATCCTTCCATCGATCACCCGCTTTACCCAACTGTCATACGTGATCGGGCGCCCATCTCCAACGTTTGCCCTGCTGCCCGTATGCCACCTCGTCGCATCGGTTGTGTCGTTTCTTTGTGTCGAGCCTCCAAACGGACCATCGGGTGGGAAGTCGTTCAGCCTTCGTTCGGGCCGCCCGTCGTCATGCGGAGCGCCCGGTCCCCAGGGCGTTACATCCTCCCCCACCTTATTCCATTGTCGCCCCGACAACCTCCATCCCATTGTGCCCCCTTCGGTCCTCCATACCAAGTCGCCCTCCCGTTTCGTAATTCTGTGCACGTCGCGGGAGTATGCATCCCATACTACATCAAGTCGGAAATTAGACATCGACCCGGCTCCTCAATGCTTCAGACCTCCAAGTCACCATGTATGGACCTCGGCGTAAGTGTCACACTTATGTGTGAACACCTACAATTTCGGTCCCGGCTCAGGTTCGTGGGAACCCCACTTCTCTGTTGCACATAGGACCAACCTGCCCAATTACCTTACAGGCTCACTGCCTTGAGCAGCCAACAGTGAACCCGGCTTCCTATTTTGTTTAAGCAAGCCTCGAAGGAGGTGAGTCTGGTGGCTCATCCTCGTCCATCAACTCGTTCCACCTGACCGAACCTTCTATCTCTAACTGCCGAAGGTACTCTCTCCATGTATCCCTCCATATTTTCAACCTTGTCTCAATATCGGGTCGATGCCATGTCGTCGAATCTGTGCGACCAGTTCCCATCCCCCCATTCTTCCCTTCAACTTTTACTTGTTCCCGGTGTGGCTCCCGATCTCCCACTCAGGTATTCGGTCTCGCCCACACACCATTTCTTTCATCCCTGCTTTCTACTAACTCCAGTCATCTTGACAAATTTCTGATCTTGTCTGAAAGTGACTGAATTGTCGGGTCCTTCCCGGTGGTTAGTCTTCTCACTCCCGAGGGACATACTTTCCTCATGTGAGGTCCTCCGCAATGCAAGCACCTCATAAGCCCTTCCATTCCGACCCCACCTTGTTTATCTGAAGAACTCGGTCTTGGACCCGCTCGTTTTGCCTCAAGCTTCTCCATCGCCGAATCCTGACCAACCGCGTGAGATGTTTCACCGACCAAGACTCTGGAGTCATCGGTTCGTTTGTTTTCACTATCCCGAACCTCCAGCCTGTCGTCATGGTCGAGCTTCTGCTGCCCGATTATCGCCTCCTTCTCAAGGAGTCTCCTTCTTATCTCCTCCTTGACTCGTTCGATTTCGGCCTCCATCCTGGATTTCCCTTCTCGTAGTCGAGCTCTCTCCTCGAAGATCCCCCGGAGATCGGACTTCATCAAGTCATCGTTATTGAGTTTGAGCGCATCTTCGCACCGCTTCCCTAGCTCGGCCAACTCCCTTCCAAGCCTCGAACAGTTCTCCCGAACTTGCACGACTTCGGCTTGTAGCATGGCCCAACTCGCGTCCCACTCGTTCATGCGCTGTTGTGTTTCGTTTGTGCTATGGCCGCTCTTGGCCTTGCTGCCAACCTGCTCCGTCACCACATGGTGACTCGCCCTCTGTCCAGCAGACTTATCCTCATATTTTCTTGTTTGATCGTTCGAGCCTCCACGAACATCCATTTCGACCGGCTCTAACACTTCGTATCGGAGAATTCTGCTCGCACCGAGGTCATCATCGTTTACCCTCCTGCTGCTGTCCAACTCCCTTAGTGTCGTGCGGGTGTCTACCCCGACCTGGGTAGGGTCACCCTCAATCCTTCTCGCTTGGCCATCCAAGCTTTCACGGGCACCTGTTCCATTCGACTCCTCATGAGCCATGGCACCCATCGTCGTTTCTTGTACCATTCACTCACTGTTTGCCCGAACTGCTGACCCGACTTGCGCCCTGTTCGTTCAGTCCACTTCTGTTGAACGACCTGACCTGCGCCCTGTCGTTCAGGTCTTCGCCCGGTCTGCTACCCAATTCGTTCAACCTTCCGTTTACTCGTTCGCCCACTGCTGAACGACCTGAACGTGCGCACCTGTCACCTGCTCACCCAACCAATCTTCGTTTGGTTCAACCGAATGTGACACACCTGTGACTTTTCCGACTGGTTCACCAGCCCTGTCTGTGCTTCAATGCTTCCGTCCGCAGGCTAAACCCGCTCTGATACCATCTGTCACGCCCCCGTAACTTTTTTTCGTTAAACGGGAGGTGCGGCACTGCCTTATGCCGGGTTCAGGCATATACGGACTACGCCTAAACTAGACTTCCAACACCAATTTATTTTTAACTTTATAACATCAGCTCTATAACTTGAACGCTCAATATATATAACTGATTTATAAACAATTAACGTAAGCAATTATATTAAATCCACATTTAATTATAATTCCGTTCAGTAGCAATAACCATAACAATCTTCAAAACATGAACACGATATGAAGGAGGGGCCAACTCCAACCGAGTGGTGCCTCTGAAAACCGTTTATTCACTTTCTCAAAGTTACAGTTTTACAATTTGCGTGAGCCACCTCACGACTTTTTACCACAGGACCGCGGCCTACCCGATCCTTGCCCGACTGTCGGCACTCCGTGCACTGTCGTTCGGTCTACCCGAGCACCCAACAGACCTATTGGTCGTTTATCTTTGCTGTTTACAATTGTCGTGCGCCTCCAGCGACACGATGTTAAGACAGGCCCACGGCCAAATACATAACATTTCCGTAACTTATGTTTATTCGCAGGCCCGTGGCCTTAACACTTCGACAGACTGCTGTGTTAATATGTGAACGACCCGCGGTCATTCAAGAACGGGTCTGCGACCCAACTGTTCACCACCCAGTCGATTTCCAAACTTGTCTTCGCCTCGTTCAGACCTCCCGTTGCCAAGACCGGCGTTGTGTTTCTGCGCACTCAATGCAACTTGTTTCCCTTCGTTCAACCGCAGTCTCACTGTGTCCACCGACCCCTACGCCACCTCTTCCTTTCGGCGAGTTATCACATCCTTCGCACTTCTTGGAGAGGCTTGTTTGATCGTATGATGATTGAACGTGTTGGTTGATGTCTCCAAATGGTTGAGCGCTCCCTCATTTATATGGATCCATGCCGATTGTGGAAGGGTGTCGGTTTCCCAAACCGACCCCCGAATTTGCACTCCGCCGTCCCAACTCTCTTGAACCGACGTGATGACTTGTAATTCGCCACCCCAACTCTCTTGAGCCGACTTGTTTTATTTTGTTGAGAGTCGTGTCGTTCACCGTTTAGGCGGGTCGGCCCTTGTTGCACAAGGCTGCCCATGCCACGGTATAACTCGTCCCCCACTTCACACCCGTGCTCGATCTTCGTGCTGTCCCTTGTCGCAAACCTTCTTGCTGTTCGGTGTCGTCGCATTGTTCGTCGTTCACAGGTTCACCCGTGCCTCGCACGGTCATTTCATTCGGGCGGGCATACGTCCGTGCCGCCCTGCCTATGTAGACTTCCGTTCGGTTAGCCTTTCGGGCGGGCGTATCTCCGTTCGCCCTGCCCATGTTTCGACCCTCTGTTACGTCGTGTCTGTGTAGGCTTCCGCCCTTGCTGCCCGTGTGCCCCTTCGTTCACCGGTCCTGTTTTCTCGTTCGGCGTTCGGGTGGGTGGGCGCATTGTCGTGTCACCCACCGCCATCGTTCCATCGATCACCCAATTTACCCAACTGTCATACTTGATCGGGCGCCCGTCTCCAACGTTTGCCCTGCTGCCCGTATGCCACCTCGTCTCATCGGTTGTGTCATTTCTTTGTATCGAGCCTCCAAACGGATCGTCGGGTGGGAGGTCGTTCAGCCTTCGTTCGGGCTGCCCGTCGTTGTGCGGAGCGCCCGGTCCCCATGGCGTTACAGGTTGGGTTGGGCGAGGGCGTCCGTGTGAACTCGTTCGGGCGGGTCGGGGAAGGGCGCGCCCGGGCGAACGAGCCCGTGTCAAAAAATGCTAAGTTGTGACCCAAGGTTGGCTTTGTGCACGTTCGTGCAGCTCGTTTGCCCGGCACTCCCTTGTCCCTTCGTTTGGGTGAGTCGTTTGAGGGCGTGCGTGCGAACTCGTTCGGGCGGGTCATTCGGGTGAACTCGTTCAGGCGGGTTGGGCGAGGGCGCACCTGGGCAAACGAGCCCGTGTCAAAAAATGCTAAGTTGTGACCCGAGGTTGGCTTTGTGCACATTCGTGCAGCTCGTTTGCCTGCCTCTCCCTTTTTTGTTCGTTTGGGTGAGTCATTTGAGGGCGTGCGTGTGAACTCGTTCGGCCGGGTCGTTCGGGTGGGTCGTTCGGGCAGGTCGGGTGAGGGCGTGCGTGTGAACTTGTTCGGGCGGGTCGAGCGAGGGCATCCATGTGAACTCGTTCGGGCAGGTCGTTCGGGCAGGCCGGGCGAGGGCGTTCGTGTGAACTCGTTCGGGCGGGTCGTTCGGGCGTGTAACGCCCTGGGGACCGGGCGATCCGCACGACAACAGGCGGCCCAAGCAAAGGCTGAACGACCTCCCACCCGACGATCCGTTTGGAGGCTCGACACAAAGAAATGACACAACCGATGTGACGAGGTGGCATGCGGGCAGCAGGGCAAACATTGGAGACGGGCGCCCGATCAAGTATGACAGTTGGGTAAAGCGGGTGATCGATGGAACGATGGCAGTGGGCGACACGACAGTGCGCCCACCCGCCCGAACACTGAACGAGCAAACAGGACCGGTGAACGAAGGGCCACACGGGCAGCAAAGGCGGAAGCCTACACAGACACGACGTAATGGAGGGTCGAAACATGGGCAGGGTGAACGGAGATACGCCCGCCCGAAAGGCTAACCGAACGGAAGTCTACATAGGCAGGGCGGCACGGACGTGCGCCCGCCCGAACGAAACGACCGTGCGAGGCACGGGTGAACGACGAACAATGCGATGACACCGAACAACAAGAAGGTTTGCGACAAGGGATAGCACGAAGATCGAGCGTGGGTGTGAAGTGGGGGACGAGTTATACCGTGGCGTGGACGGCCTTGTGCAACAAGGGCCGACCCGCCTAAACGGTGAACGACACGACTCTCAACAAAATAAAACAAGTCAGCTCAAGAGAGTTGGGGCGGCGAATTACAAGTCATCACGTCCGTTCAAGAGAGTTGGGGCGGCGGAGTGCAAATTCGGGGGTCGGTTTGGGAAACCGACACCCCTCCACAATTGGCATGGATCCATATAAATGAGGGAGCACTCAACCATTTGGAGACATCAAGTTCGATCAAGTCATTCAATCAAACCATTCGGTCTTATCCTTTCAACGGAGGTCGCATAGCGAAATGTGACAAATTAACTCGGTTGTGAAGAGGTGCAGAGGTCAGTTGGGCCACGGATCGGTTCTGCAGACAAAGGTCGAACAGAAGTCGTGTATGAGATACACGAACAACGAAGAATTAACCGCCGGTCTTGGCAAACGCGGCAGAACACACAGGTCATCACTACACCGGTTGGAGATCGAGGATCTTCGGTATAATTCAGCTGTGAAAAGATTAAGTGGCCAAGAGACCCGTTGTAAGATCGGTTGGGAAGCAGTGCACGGAGTGCCGAAGACCCAACGATCGTGAAGGTTGTGGCCTGTGGTGAAAGTCGTGAGATCTGAAGGGGTTCACGCACATTGTAAACTGTAAACTTTGACAAGTAAAAGAAACGGTTTTGGAGCGCAGCTCGGTTGGGGCTGGCTCCTCCACTAAAACATTTGTGTTATGTGTTGGCGTTTATTATTGTTGCTATTTATGGTTGTTTACATATGCTGAATGAAATATAAGTTAACTAATATGATTGAATTATATTTCTGTTAATTATATGAAGTAAAGTGTTTGGCTGTGGAGGTAATAAGGATAACACTAATAAAAGGGATAAATTGGTGTTGGAAGTTTGTGAGAGGCGTAGTCCACTTTGCCCGAACCCGGCAAAAGGTGGTGCCGCACTCCCCGTCAAACGAAAAAAGTTACGGGGCGTGACAGATGGTATAAGAGCAGGTTTAGCCTGCGGACGGAAGCGTTGAATCACAGACGGAGCTGGTGAACCAGTCGGAAAATTCGCAGGTGTGTCACATTCGGTTGAACCAAACGGAGATTGGTTGGGCGAGCAGGTGACAGGTGCGCACGTTCAAGTCGTTCAGCAGTGGGCGAATGAGTAAACGAAAGGTTGAACGAATTGGGTAGCAGACCGGGCGAGAAAGCGGAAAGACAAAGGCGCAGGTCGGATCGTTCAGGTGGAGGACCGAACAGACAGGGCGCGGGTCAGGTCGTTCGGCAGACCGAACGAACGATCGAAACAGGAAATGGTACGAGAAACGACGATGGGTGCCGTGGCTCATGAGGAGTCGAGCGGAACAAGTGCCCGTGAAAGCTTGGATGGCCGAGCGAGAAGGATTGAGGGTGATTCTTCCCGGGTCGGGGTAGACACCCGCATGACACTAAGAGAGTTGGATAGCAGCAGGGGGGTAAACGATGATGACCTCGGTGCGAGCGGAATTCTCCGTCACGAAGTGTTAGAGCCAGTCGAAATGGACGTTCGTGGAGGCTCGAACGATCAAACAAGAAAATATGAGGATAAGTCTGTCGGACAGAGGGCGAGTCACCGTGTGGTGACGGAGCAGGTTGGCAGCAAGGCCGAGAGCGGCCATAGCACAAACGAAACACAACAGCGCATGAACGAGTGGGACGCGAGTTGGGCCATGCTACAAGCCGAAGTCGTGCGAGTTCGGGAGAACTGTTCGAGGCTTGGAAGGGAGTTGGCCGAGATTGGGAAGCGGTGCGAAGATGCGCTCAAACTCAATAACGATGACTTGATGAAGTCCGATCTTCGGGGGATCTTCGATGAGAGAGCTCGATTACGAGAAGGGAAATCTAGGATGGAGGTCGAGATCAAACGGGTCGAGGGGGAGATAAGAAGGAGACTCCTTGAGAAGGAGGCGATAATCGGGCAGCAGAAGCTCGACCATGACGACAGGCTGGAGGTTCGCGATAGTGAAAACAAACGAACCGATGACTCCAGAGTCTTGGTCGGTGAAACATCTCACGAGGTTGGTCAGGATTCGGCGATGGAGAAGCTTGAAGCAAAACGAGCGGGTCCAGGACCGAGTTCTTCAGATAAACAAGGTGGGGTCGGAATGGAAGGGCTTATGAGGTGCTGGCATTGTGGAGGACCTCACATGAGGAAAGTATGTCCCTTGGGAGTGAGAAGACTAACCACCGGGTAGGACCCGACAATTCAGTCACTTTCAGACAAGATCAAAAATCTGTCAAGACGACTGGAGTTAGTAGAAAGCAGGGACGAAAGAAATGGTGTGTGGGCGGGACCGAATGCCCGAGTGGGAGATCGGGAGCCACACCGAGAACAAGTAAAAATTGAAGGACAAAATGGGGAGATGGGAACTGGTCGCACAGATTCGACGACGCGGCATCGACCTGATATAGAGACAAGGTTGAAAATATGGAGGGATACATGGAGAGAGTACCTCTGGCAGTTAGAGATAGAAGGTTCCGTCAGGTGGAATGAGCTGATGGATGAGGATGAGCCACCAGACTCACCTCCTTCGAGGCTTGCTTAAACGAAACAGGAAGCCGGGCTCACCGTTGGCTGCTCAAGGCAGTGAGCCCATAAGGTAATTGGGCAGGTTGGTCCTATGTGCAACAGAGAAGTGGGGTTCCCACGAACCTGAGCCGGGACCGAAATTGTAGGTGTTCACACATAAGTGTGACACTTACGCCGAGGTCCATACATGGTGACTTGGAGGTTTGAAGTATTGAGGAGCCAGGTCGATGTCTAATTTTCGACTTGATGTAGTATGGGATGCATACTCCCGCGACGTGCACAGGATTACGAAACGAGAGGGCGACTTGGTATGGAGGACCGAAGGGGGCACAATGGTATGGAGGTTGTCGAGGCGGCAGCGTAATAAGGTGGGGGAGGATGTAACGCCCTGGGGACCGGGCGCTCCGCACGACGACGGGCGGCCCGAATGAAGGCTGAACGACCTCCCACCCAACGATCCGTTTGGAGGCTCAACACAAAGAAACAACACAACCGATGCGACGAGGTGACATACGGGCAGCAGGGCAAATGTTGGAGATGGGCACCCGATCAAGTATGACAGTTGGGTAAAGTGGGTGATCGATGGAATGATGGCGGTGGACGACGCGACAGTGCGCCCACCCGCCCGAACGCCGAACGAGCAAACAGGACTGGTGAACGAAGGGGCACACGGGCAGCAAGGGCGGAAGCCTACACAAACACAACGTAACGGAGGGTCGAAACATGGGCAGGGCGAACGGAGATACGCCCACCCGAAAGGCTAACCGAACGGAAGTCTACATAGGCAGGGTGGCACGGACGTGCGCCCGCCCGAACGAAACGACCGTGCGAGGCACGGGTGAACCTGTGAACGACGAACAATGCGACGACACCGAACAGCAAGAAGGTTTGCGACAAGGGATAGCACGAAGATCGAGCACGGGTGTGAAGTGGGGGACGAGTTATACTGTGGCGTGGGCGGCCTTGTGCAACAAGGGCCGACCCGCCTAAACGGTGAACGACATGAATCTCAACAAAATAAAACAAGTCGGCTCAAGAGAGTTGGGGCGGCGAATTACAAGTCATCACGTCGGTTCAAGAGAGTTTGGGCGGCGGAGTGCAAATTTGGGGGTCGGTTTGGGAAACCGACACCCCTCCACAATCGGCATGGATCCATATAAATGAGGGAGCGCTCAACCATTTGGAGACATCAAGTTCGATCAAGTCATTCGATCAAACCATTCGGTCTTAACCTTTCAACGGAGGTCGCATAGTGAAATGTTACAAATTAACTCGGTTGTGAAGAGGTGCAGAGGTCGGTTGGGCCGCGGATCGGTTCTGCAGACAAAGGTCGAACAGAAGTCGTGTATGAGATACACGAACAACGAAGAATTAACCGCCGGCCTTGGAAAACGCGGCAGAACGCACAGGTCATCACTACACCAGTTGAAGATCGAGGATCTTCGGTATAATTCAGCTGTGAAAAGATTAAGTGGCCAAGAGACCCGTTGTAAGATCGGTTGGGCAGCAGTGCACGGAGTGCCGACGACCCAACGATCGTGAAGGTTGTGGCCTGTGGTGAAAGTCGTGAGATCCGAAGGGGTTCATGCACATTGTAAACTGTAAACTTTGACAAGTAAAAGAAACGGTTTTGGAGCGCAGCTCGGTTGGGGCTGGCTCCTCCACTAAAACATCTGTGTTATGTGTTGGCGTTTATTATTGTTTCTGTTTATGGTTGTTTACATATGTTGAACGAAATATAAGTTAACTAATATAATTGAATTATATTGCTGTTAATTATATGAAGTAAAGTGTTTGGCTGTGGAGGTAATAAGGATAACACTAATAAAAGGGATAAATTGGTGTTGGAAGTTTGTGAGAGGCATAGTCCACTTTGCCCAAACCCGGCAAAAGGTGGTGCCGCACTCCCCATCAAACGAAAAAAGTTACGGGGGCGTGACAGGGCGGGTCGGGCGAGGGCATCTGTGTGAACTCGCTCGGGCAAGTCGTTCAGGCGGGTTGGGCGAGGGCGTCCATGTGAACTCGCTCGGGCGAGTCGGGCGAGGGCCCACCCGGGCGAACGAGCCCATGCCAAAAAATGCTAGATTGTGACCCAAGGTTGGCTTGTTGCACGTTCGTGCAGCTCATTTGCCTGGCTCTCCCTTGTCTGTTCGTTTGGGTGAGTCGTTTGAGGGCGTGCATGCGAACTCGTTCGGGCGGGTCGTTCGGGTGGGTCGTTCGGGCGGGTCAGGTGAGGGCGTGCGTGTGAACTCGTTCGGGCGGGTCGGGCGAGGGCGTCTGTGTGAACCCGTTCGGGCGGGTCGGGCGAGGGCGTCCGTGTGAACTCGTTCGGGCAGGCCGGGCGAGGGCATCTGTGTGAACTCGTTTGGGCGTGTCACGCCCCCGTAACTTTTTTCGTTTGATGGGAGGTGCGGCACCGCCTTATGCCGGGTTCGGGCATATACGGACTACGCCTAAACTAGACTTCCAACACCAATTTATTTTTAACTTTATAACATCAGCTCTATAACTTGAACGCTCAATATATATAACTGATTTATAAACAATTAACGTCAGCAATTATATTAAATCCACATTTAATTATAATTCCGTTCAGCAGCAATAACCATAACAATCTTCAAAACATGAACACGATATGAAGGAGGGGCCAACTCCAACCGAGTGGCGCCTCTGAAAACCATTTATTCACTTTCTCAAAGTTACAGTTTTACAATTTACGTGAGCCACCTCACGACTTTTTACCACAGGACCGCGGCCTACCCGATCCTTGCCCGACTGTCGGCACTCCGTGCACTGTCGTTCGGTCTACCCGAGCACCCCACAGACCTATTAGTCATTTATCTTTGCTGTTTACAATTGTCGTGCGCCTCCAGCGACACGATGTTAAGACAAGCCCACGGCCAAATACATAACATTTCCATAACTTATGTTTATTCGCAGCCTCGCGGCCTTAACACTTCGACAGACTGCTGTGTTAATATGTGAACGACCCGCGGTCATTCAAGAACGGGTCTGCGACCCAACTGTTCACCACCCGGTCGATTGCCAAACTTGTCTTCGCCTCGTTCAGACCTCCCGTTGCCAAGACCGGCGTTGTGTTTCTGCGCACTCAATGCGACTTGTTTCCCTTCGTTCAACCGCAGTCTCACTACGTCCATCGACCCCTACGCCACCTCTTCCTTTCGGCAAGTTATCACATCCTTCGCACTTCTTGGAGAGGCTTGTTTGATCGTATGATGATCGAATGTGTTGGTTGATGTCTCCAAATGGTTGAGTGCTCCCTCATTTATATGGATCCATGCCGATTGTGGAGGGGTGTCGGTTTCTCAAACCGACCCCCGAATTTGCACCTCGCTGCCCCAACTCCATCGAGCCGATGTGATGACTTGTAATTCTCTGCCCCAACTCTCTTGAGCCGACTTGTTTTATTTTGTTGAGAGTCGTGTCGTTCACCGTTTAGGCGGGTCGGCCCTTGTTGCACAAGGCCTTCCACGCCACGGTATAAATCGTCCTCCATTTCACACCCGCACCCGATCTATCGTGCTGCCCCTTGTCGCAAACCTTCTTGTTGTTTGGTGTCGTCGCACTGTTCGTCATTCGTAGGTTCACCTGTGCCTCGCACGGTCGTTTCATTCGTTCGGCGTTCGGGCGGGTGGGTGCACTATCATGTCGCCCACCGCCATCGTTCCATCGATCACCCGCTTTACCCAACTGTCATACTTGTTCGGCCGCCCGTCTCCAACGTTTGCCCTGCTGCCCGTATGCCACCTCGTCGCATCGGTTGTGTCGTTTCTTTGTGTCGAGCCTCCGAACGGACCATCGGGTGGGAAGTCGTTCAGCCATCGTTCGGGTCGCCCGTCGTCGTGTGGAGCGCCCGGTCCCCAGGGCGTTACATCCTCCCCCACCTTATTCCGTTGTCGTCCCGACAACCTCCATACCATCGTGCCCTCTTCGGTCCTCCATACCAAGTCGCCCTCCTGTTTTGTAATCCTGTGCACGTCGCGGGAGTATGTATCCCATACTACATCAAGTCGGAATTTAGACATCGACTCGGCTCCTCAATGCTTCAGACCTCCAAGTCACCATGTATGGACCTCGGCGTAAGTGTTACACTTATGTGTGGACACCTACAAATTCGGTCCCGGCTCAGGTTCGTGGGAACCCCACTTCTCTATTGCACGTAGGACCACCCTGCCCAATCACCTTACGGGCTCACTGCCTTGAGCAGCCAACGGTGAGCCCGGCTTCCTGTTTCATTTAAGCAAGCCTCAAAGGAGGTAAGCCTGGTGGCTCACCCTCGTCCATCAACTCTATCCCTCTATTCGGACCTCCGTCCTTTAACTGCTGGTGTGCCTCCCGATCTTCCCCTTGGATATTCGGTCTCTTACACACATCATCGCCATCGTTTTCCACCAACTCCAGCCCTCTTGGCCTATCCAAGATGCTGCCTGTAAGTCCTCGAACGACCGGTTCTTTCCCTTCAACCGTTGTCCCTTCTTTCTTTTCTCCACAAAGTTCCATCGTGCGCTTCCATGGCAAGGTGCCCTCTTGCCTAGGCAAGCTAATTTTGCCTTCTCTGGCACTTGGCCAACCTACCAACTGTCCACTTGAACTGTTTGTAATGTCGCTGCGAGGTCTCTTCGCAAGATCTCTCTCAGCTACCCATGTATGCCCACAGCCCGATTGTGGTTCAACTTGATCGGTTTCAAGCTCACTATCGGTCATATCCCTGTCGGCAACATCTTTCGTCCTCAAAACTTCCTTCTTTTCGGCATTACAATCTGCAATCACTCACTCCATTGTTTGACCGACTTGAAGAAGTCCTTCAACATTCTTTCCCAAGGCTGCAAGGTCTTCACGAATTTGGGGACATCCTCCCATTATCTTCTCCAACCTACTCAAGATAACCGAGAACTCCTTCCTGTATTCTTCATACTTTGCCACACCTTGTACTTTTGTGTGAGTGTCACCATTTGTCGGTAAGCAGCTCAACCCTTGTTTAACTCGAGTAGCTTCAAGTTTTGTCCTCATCGAGCTCCCACCATCCCGAGTGTCCTCCTCATGAGTGATCTCACCCATCCATGTCGACAAGCCACACGATCCTGGTTCTGCTTGATTACCTTCAAGTCTTGCCTCCATCGCTTCTTCATCGTCATGTGCTTCTTCCATGTTCGGCTCGAATGTACCAACTAGGTATCCATCGACCAAGTTCAAGGAACTGAACTTCCGAAAGTCCTCTGGATGTTCCCGGTAGTGCATCCCCAACCTGTCAATGTAGTCGAGCTCTTCTTGCTCAATCACAACCTTCGGTCTTTCGCCCAAGCCTTTCTCCGAACGGGTTGTTCCCACCGGCTCTCCTTGAGCCATGACACTTATTGCCAATTCTCGTGCCATCGGTATGTCCACAAAAACTTCTTCCTCTTCAGTGGCACACTCTACAATTTTCTCTTGCTCCCTTGTCCCACTGACTTGAAAAAGTTCTTCAACGTCTTTTCCTAAAGCAGCAAGTTTCTCAAGAATCTGGGGATGTCCCTCCATCATCTTTTTCATCCTATCCAAGGTAATGGAGAACTTCCCTCGGCGTTCTTCAACCTCTGCCATACCTTGCACCATTTCCCTATTTCGACCATTCACTGGGTCTGCCGAACGATCTGCTCTGCGCACTATTCGTTCAGTCCCCCGTCCGGTCTGCCGAACGACCCGCCCTGTCATTCAGGTCTTCCGCCCGGTTTTCCGAACGACCCGACTTACGCCCATCGTTCAGGTCTCTGTCCTCAACCGAAATCGACTGTTTCGTTCACCGTCTCAACCGGACTGCTCTGCTGCCCGTCCGATCCTTCGTTTCTTTGTTCGCCCGAGCTGTTGAACGATCTGAGCCGCTGTTCGGTCTTCCGTTCGAGCGTCCACCCGGACTGCCGAACGATCCAAACCCGTCGTTGCCTGTTCAATTGTCTTCCCGGACTATTCGTTCAATCCCTCTGTTCACTCGTTCACCCAACTGCTGAACGACCTTAACGTGCGCACCTGCCACCTGTTCGCCCAACCAAATCTTCGTTTGTCTTAACCGACCGTGACACACCTGCGACTTTTCCAACTGGTTCACCAGCTCCGTCTGTGCTTCGATGTTTTCGTCTGCAGGCTAAACCGGCTCTGATACCATCTGTCACACCCCCGTAACTTTTTTCGTTTGACGGGAGGTGCGGCACCACCTTATGCCGGGTTCGGGCATATACGGACTACGCCTAAACTAGACTTCCAACACCAATTTATTTTTAACTTTATAACATCAGCTCTATAACTTGAATGCTCAATATATATAATTGATTTATAAACAATTAACGTCAGCAATTATATTAAATCCACATTTAATTATAATTCCGTTCAGCAGCAATAACCATAACAATCTTCAAAACATGAACACGATATGAAGGAGGGGCCAACTCCAACCGAGTGGCGCCTCTGAAAACCGTTTATTCACTTTCTCAAAGTTATAGTTTTACAATTTGCGTGAGCCACCTCACGACTTTTTACCACAGGACCGCAGCCTACCCGATCCTTGCCCGACTGTCGGCACTCCGTGCACTGTCGTTCGGTCTACCCGAGCACCCAACAGACCTATTGGTCGTTTATCTTTGCTGTTTACAATTGTCATGCGCCTCCAGTGACACGATGTTAAGACAGGCCCACGGCCAAATACATAACAGTTCCGTAACTTATGTTTATTCGCAGGCCCGCCGCCTTAACACTTCGACGGACTGCTGTGTTAATATGTGAACGACCCGCGGTCGTTCAAGAATGGGTCTGCGACCCAACTGTTCACCACCCGGTCGATTGCCAAACTTGTCTTCGCCTCGTTCAGACCTCCCGTTGCCAAGACCGGCGTTGTGTTTCTGCGCACTCAATGCGACTTGTTTCTCTTCGTTCAACCGCAGTCTCACTGCGTCCACCGACTCCTACGCCACCTCTTCCTTTCGGCGAGTTATCACATCCTTTGCACTTCTTGGAGAGGCTTGTTTGATCGTATGATGATCGAACGTGTTGGTTGATGTCTCCAAATGGTTGAGCGCTCCCTCATTTATATGGGTCCATGCCGATTGTGGAGGGGTGTCGGTTTCTCAAACCGACCCCCGAATTTGCACCCCGTTGCCCCAACTCCATCGAGCCGACGTGATGACTTGTAATTCGCCGCCCCAACTCTCTTGAGCCGACTTGTTTTATTTTGTTGAGAGTCGTGTCATTCACCGTTTAGGCGGGTCGGCCCTTGTTGCACAAGGCCGTCCACGCCATGGTATAACTCGTCCTCCATTTCACACCCGCGCCCGATCTATCGTGCTGCCCCTTGTCGAAAACCTTCTTGCTGTTTGGTGTCATCGCACTGTTCGTCGTTCGTAGGTTCACCCGTGCCTCGCACGGTCGTTTCGTTCGTTCAGCGTTCGGGCGGGTGGGCGCACTGTCGTGTCGCCCACCGCCATCGTTCCATCGATCACCCGCTTTATCCAACTGTCATACTTGTTCGGGAGCCTGTCTCCAACGTTTGCCCTGCTGCCCGTATGCCACCTCGTCGCATTAGTTTTGTCGTTTCTTTGTGTCGAGCCTCCGAACGGACCATCGGGTGGGAAGTCGTTCAGCCATCGTTCGGGTCACCCGTCGTCGTGCGGAGCGCCCGGTCCCCAGGGCGTTATAGGGCAGGTCGGGCGAGGGTGCACCCTCGCGAACGAGCACGTGTCAAAAAATGCTAAGTTGTGACCTGAGGTTGGCTTTGTGCACGTTCGTGCAGCTCGTTTCCCCGGCTCTCCCTTGTCCGTTCATTTGGGTGAGTCGTTCGAGGGCGTGCGTGCGAACTCGTTCGGGCGGGTCATTCGAGTGGGTCATTCAGGCAGGTCGGGTGAGGGAGTGCGTGTGAACTCGTTCGGGCGGGTCGAGCGAGGGCACACCCGGGCGAACGAGCCCGTGTCAAAAAATGCTAAGTTGTGACCCGAGGTTGGCTTTGTGCACATTCGTGCAACTTGTTTGCCTGGCTCTCCCTTATCTGTTCGTTTGGGTGAGTTGTTTGAGGGTGTGCGTGCGAACTCGTTTGGGCGGGTCGTTTAGGTGGGTCATTTGGGTGGGTCGAGTGAGGGCGTGCGCGTGAACTCGTTCGGGCGGGTCGGGCGAGGGCGTCCGTGTGAACTCGTTCGGGCGGGTCGGGCAAGGGCGTCCGTGTGAACTCGTTCGGGCGGGCCGGGCAAGGGTGTTCGTGTGAACTCGTTCGGGCAGGTCGTTCAGGTGGGTCAGGCGAGGGCGTCCGTGTGAACTCGTTCGGGCGGGTCGGGTGAGGGTGCACCCGGGCGAACGAGCCCGTGTCAAAAAATGCTAAGTTGTGACCCGAGGTTGGCTTTGTGCATGCTCGTACAGCTCGTTTGCCCGGCTCTCCCTTGTCCGTTCGTTTTGGTGAGTCGTTTGAGGGCGTGCGTGCGAACTCATTCGGGCGGGTCGTTCAGGTGGGTCATTCGGGCGGGTCAGGTGAGGGCGTGCATGGGAACTCGTTCAGGCGGGTCGGGCGAGGGCGTCTGTGTGAACTCATTCGGGCGGGCCGGGCGAGGGCGTCTGTGTGAACTCGTTCAGGCGTGTAAAGCCTTCGATTGTGCAGTGTGACCGGGCGCTGGGAAACCTAGGCACGCACACGGGTGGAGGGCGATTTAGGCCTCACGAAGGTTGTGCGACGGAGTTGCGATAGTTGTATGACCACTTGTGCGATGATACATTCGACGAACATGTGTTACAATGAAGTGCAATGGGAGGTTTATACACTTGGTTGGGCGTTTGCGGTGTGGGTTGGCCGGCTTGCCATGGAGGGCGAGGCTGACACATAGGTGGGCATTCAGAGGGGTGTGCAGACGAAGATTTGGTGGTCGGCTGGGCGAGCCACCACCCCATTGCGATGCGTATATATGTAAGTGCGTTAGAGCACTTGGAGATCCTCATTCGAACATCACACTTGTTCTACGCTCTTGGAAGAGGAGCGATGAGCGCATAGCTCATGTGCTCCCTTGGTAGTACGCACATAGTGGAGTCACTCTTGGTGAAGAGGTGAACGCGTTGGGCAAGACATGCCTGAGGTGATCGTGCGGAGGGTCGATTTGTGCGACGACTTGGTGTGGGTGTCTTGGTGGCTCGGGTGAGCGCCCGCCCATCATGCAAGTGTGCACAAAGATGTGTTGAAGTGTTGGGTTGTGAACAAAGGTGTGTCTCGGTTGGAGGCACCCGTGTGTGGCGACTTGGAGGTGCGCCCAAGTTGGGCAAACGACACGACGGTGCGACGGGGTGAACGAAGGTTTGGTTAGTCGTGCAGCGACCTTGCGGAGGTGCCGACAAGCTGGGCAACCGAATTTGCCGAAGTTGTATATTTGGCTAAGTGTAAATTTGGGGTTTCCCAAGATTTAACTTGTGCATTGTAAAAACGAAAGATTGTATAATATATTGTTGGGCAGACTCATATTGCAGG
>APFE031150069.1:10656-13719 GCA_000404065.3 Pinus taeda | reverse complement strand
GGGAAATCCAGAATGGACTTTAAAAGTTGCCATAAAGCCGTCGTGTTCACCTTCGTCTCCTCACTTGGCATTTGTAGGATTGGCGCAATGAATGCGTGCATGCAACCTAGTAAATGCTTTTCATCATTAACAGTAAATGGTAATTTGTTACCATCATTATAAACGTGTGCCCAGAAAGGAGAAAGCTCCATCCTCGTCTGTTGCAACAGTTGATCGAAGCATAAATCACTTCCATCCAAGTTCTTGAAAACTCTTTTGAGGATTGCCAACGGGATTTGATTCTCCAGCTTCAGAATATCACACTTTATACACTCATGAAGTGAACCTAATTCGATCATCATGCCATTGCTTGCACTGAGCCTCCCGAGACTGGAAGCTGATTCTTCATGAGGCGTCAAGAGGAAGATTAAGAAGCGTAAGAGAAAGGATGAATCTACCACCATCATCAGAGCGAAGTTCTGGGAATTCTTCGCGTCTCTACTCTCACTCTCACTCTCACTGGGTGGCAAGTGATAGAAACACTCTATCTCTGCCCGCATCTCTTCCATCATGTCAACTATAGACTTACCACGTTTACGCAGTTCCTGCGACAGCCTGGCCGTTGACTTGGCTTTGTACATCTCCGCCGTTGAAATCTTACGTTCAGCACATGAAGATTCAACATCTTTCTCCAGACTGGAATTGTAAAGCCTTCGGTTGTGCGGTGCGACCGGGCCCCGGGCGACTCGGGCGCGCGCACGGGCGGAGGGCGAGTTAGGCCGCACGAAGGTTGTGCGACGGAGCTGCGGCAGTTGTGCGACCACTTGTGCGAAGACACATGCGACGAACATGTGTTAAAATGAAGTGCAATGGGAGGTTTATACACTTGGTTGGGTGTTTGCGGTGTGGGTTGGCCGACTTGCCATGGAGGGCGAGGCCGACATATAGTTGGGCATTCAGAGGGGTGTGCAGACGGAGATTTGGTGGTCGGCTGGGCGAGCCACCACCCCATTGCGATGCGTATATATGTAAGTGCGTTGGAGCACTTGGAGATCATCATTCGAACATCACACTTGTTCTACGCTCTTAGAAGAGGAGCTATCGTGCGCAGTTTTGAAGGGAGATGAGCGCATAGCTCATGCGCTCCCTTGGTAGTACGCACATAGTGGAGTCGCTCTTGGTGAAGAGGTGAACACGTTGGGCAAGACGTGCCTGAGGTGATCGTGCGGAGGGTCGATTTGTGCGACGACTTGGTGTGGGTGTCTTGGTGGCTCGGGTGAGTGCCCGCCCATCGTGCAAGTGTGCACGAAGATGTTTTGAAGTGTTGGGTTGTGAACGGAGGCGTGTCTCGGTTGGAGGCGCCCGTGTGTGGTGACTTGGAGGTGCGCCCGAGTTGGGAAAATGACACGACGGTGCGACGGGGTGAATGAAGGTTTGGTTAGTCGTGCGGCGATCGTGCGGAGGTGCCGACGAGATGGGCAACCGAGTTTGCCGAAGTTATATATTTGGCTAAGTGTAAATTTGGGGTTTCCCAATATTTAACTTGTGCATTGTAAAAACGAAAGATTGTATAATATATTGTTGGGCAGACTCATATTGCAGGGAGTTGCCGCTCCCTTTATACTGTTGCATTTCTCTTATATAATGTTGTGGATAATGAATGTGTATGGGTGTTCATTGGTATAAAGGATAACATAATAATACTTGGTTGAGAATCACAAACTAAGTAGGAGAAAGTGAATTAAGGCATAGTCCATGTGCACGAGTATTGTTAAAAAAAAAGTGTTCGGTGGTGCCGCACCTCGCCGGCACGGTTGAAAGACCACCGTAGGCTTGGGGGCGTGACAGTTGGTATCAGAGCTGGTGAAGTTTGTGGATGAAGTGATGATCCCACCACACTACCGTGAGTTGGTATCAGAGCTCGGTTGAGCTGGTGAAGCTTGCATATGGAAGCTGATACACAACTTGAGAGTTGGTTTGAGCAGGGTTTCTCGTGACAGTGGAAGCAGGTACTTGCAGGTGAAGGAAGCTAGTTTCACATACAAGTGGAACAAGGGCTGGTTCATGGTTGCAGGGGACTTGGTGAAGCTGGTGAAGGTTGGAACCAGGTGTCGTAGAGTTGGGCAGGCGGTACTACGTGCTGGTCATACAATTTGGGCACTTTTCAGGTGGGTAAGTGGGACTGCGTGTGGGTAGGTATACACAGTTTGGGCATATGAATGAAGTACGAACCGGGGAAGACGAAGTACAAGGCATGTCAGGTTTGGAAGAATGCGAAGGGAAGCTCTTGTACCTTATACAGGTTGAAGCAGATGAAAGAGGAGAATCCTCGGATTCGAGAGAAGCATGCAGTCTTGGAAAATAATTTTGAAGATGAGCTTCTTCAACTTGGATGGACAATGGAGCAAGGTGAAGTTGCAGATTGTGCAAAGAAGGAAGAGGAAGCCATGGTAATTGAAGATGTTGCAGACATGATCATGATGGAGGATGAACTTGAGATTGATCAAGTTGGACCAGGATCGTGCAATTTGTAGACATGGATGGATGAGGATACTCATATGGAGGAGCCTCATGATAATGTTGATGATGTAAGTACTATTGATACTTTTGTTTCATTTGAACATTTGGGAGATGGACCATATGCAGGGAAGGGCAAAGCCAGTTTGCCGATGCTAGGGAGCATCTTACCATGGATGTCTATGATGAGACCTTGTATGGAGAAACAAGGATTGTTGGCTGATGCAGGACTTATTGGGGTTGTTTGTGACCTTGTGGGAGAAGGTACAAAGGCCCGTGACAAGGGTGGAACTTGATGATCGTTGTGGATGATTGGGTCATGCTTTAGCCACATGGCTAAGTGCCCGACATGATTCATGGACAGATTGGAGGGCACACACTTGAGTTTCTTGGGTGGAATTATCATGGCCGAGACCAAGAGCAAGTCTTGGTGGAACCTTTGGTGGAGGAGCTATGATGGAGAGACTCATGTGATGATGATATGGTTGGGTAATCGAGTTCACTAGACTGAAGATTGCAGCTTGGATAGGGATGACCGATGGTTGTGATGGGTCTACTTGGTTGGAA
>APFE031150069.1:656-5656 GCA_000404065.3 Pinus taeda | reverse complement strand
GGTATAAAGGAAACATAATAATACTTGGTTTCGAAAAACAAACTAAGTAGACTAATGGTTAGGCGTAGTCCATGAACATAAGTATTAGTGAAAAGAAAGTGTTCGGTGGCGCCACACCTCGCCAAGTACGGTTGAGAGACTACCGTAGGCCTAGGGGCGTGACACGTGGGGTTCCCATGTCACTCACGCCGCAGCTAAAACGGCCGCCCAAGTCTGGTGAGCTTCAGGTTTCCATGTCACCGCGCGACAGGGAACGGCTGCCCAAAGTTTGGGGAGCTTCAGGTTTCCATGCCATCGCGTGACAGGGAACGGTCGCCCAAGTCTACCAAACACGGGGCTTTCCATTTCGTGGCATGACGGAAACTGTGACCTCGGGGTCTTCGATGTCCCGCCACAACAGGAACCATGACCTCGGTGCAGGGAACTCAGGTTTCCATGCCGCGGAACGCCAGAGAACCGCCCGAGTCCGCGGAACCTGGGGACTTTGTGTTTCGTGGCATGAGGGAAACTACCTAATTCCGGGAACCTCTGGGGTCTCCATCTCCCGCCCGGAACTTGGGTTTCCATGTCGCAACGTGACCGAAATCGCCAAAGTTTACAGAACTCATGGTTTCCATGTTGCGGAACGATGAAGAACCTCCCATGTCTTGCGAACTCGGGGTTTCCATTTCGCGGCGGGGTGGAAACCGCTTGCCAGGTCTGTCTCTGGAACTTGGGGTTTCCATGCCTCGTTGCGACGGGAGCCAACCAAGTGCGGGGAAAGCGGGGTTTCCCTACCCCGCCGTGATGACAGCTACCCAAGTGTGCACGAAATCTAGGGTTTCCATGTCCCATCGCGCCGGAAACCTCTACCACGTACACGGGGGGGTGTCAGGTATTCGAGTCGGGAGCGCCCGAGAGAGTCGAGAGACCGAACCTGTAGTACGGGCACTCGAGTTGGGCTATATGTGACTCGGGTGAGCGTCCGATTATATTCAAAGTCTTGGCACGACATTCGCTTATGCGTGACGGTGATGGGCGCACTCATAGTGGGCGCGCTGTGTTGGGCATGGCACACGCCCCTTGATACCTGCACGATGGGCGAGTCAACGATGGAAGGTGCGCGGGTGACCCTTGTTGGGTGCCCGGATGGAAGGGGTGACCATGTGCGGATGAGTTAGGACGCGGGCGGGTGTGCGATGTGCGGCGACGGGTGTAATCGGCGAGGTGTTGGAGCCGACCCATGGGTGCGACGGTGCACACGAAGGGATGCGGCGGTTCGTCGGAATGGGGTGTGTCGAGGTTATGTGGTAGGTCAGCCAGGCATGCATGTTGATGGAGCCGACCCTTGTTATCCCCGAGAGACACGGCCCTTGGGCGAAAGGATGCATATAAGTAAGGAGGATGGCGTTCAACAAAGAGACATCAAACTCAGACTTCCACATCGCAGAACAAGTGCGAAGGAAGGAGTTGGGCGAAAACGGAAGGAAGAGAAGGACGCGGGTAAGAGGGCCGCACCGGCAGGCGGATTAAGAGGGCGGGTCAGACTTGGTAGCGCGGACAGGCAGAGCGGGGCGGGTTACCGTCCGGGCAGGTAGGCCACACTGCATGCGGGCCACGCGCCCTCACTATGGACCGCACCGACGGGCAGAGTTTGGGCGCCGCGGAAAGGAAAGTCAGGAAGACAGGCGTGCAGTTTAGGTGTGGAGTTGTGTCGTGCAGGCCGCGGGCAGTGCAGCATGACCACACGACACGAGGTTGAGTATCTGGGATATATTATTGGTGAATGGTGGGTACATGTGGATATAGCCAAGATCCAATTCGTTCGAGATTGGCCAACCCCAAACACTCTAAGAGAGCTCCGCAACTCTCTAGGTCTTGCCGAAATCTACCGTAGGTTCGTGTTATGGACACGAGACTTCTGATTTTCCACTTCTCTACAAAAGCCACTGAGAATTCAGCAACACATACTAGACACACTTGGAGGGTCAGCAAGTTCCATATTTTCACCTCAAGGATGCACTGTTATGCCACCTGGGACACCTCTGTGTTCCTTCAAGCGAGCGTTACAAGATGATTTGGGAAGCACACTACAGTTGCGTCGTTGGGCATTTGAGGTTGAGAAAATAGTGGAAGTACTACAAAAGTATTTATGGTAAGTTATATTCGCTGCATTGTTAAGAACACTTATTGGAAAATTGATTAAGTGTTGAAAGAATAATTGAAGATAAATTTATGGTAAGTTATTTTCACTGCATTGTTAAGAACACTTATTGGAAAATTGACTTGAGTGGTTAAGTAGGCGCAGACTGTGTACTCAAGTATTGGCAAAAGTAAAAAGTACGGCGGTGCCGCACCCGCTTATGCGTGGTTGAAATACTGCCACTAGGATAGGAGCATGAAATGGGGTCTCCCAGTCCCTCATCCACAAAATTTGCCAAATTGCGGGGAACCCGGCGATTCCATGTCTCGCCTTGTCGAAAGCATCCCAAGTGCGGGAAATTTGGGGTTTCCATGTCTCGTCACGATGGAAATCGCCCCAGGTGCAGTAAACTTGGTGTACATCGAGTCTGCAACCTCACGTCAAGAGAAAGGCTCGGTCGGTCAAGAGAACGAAGGTTTCTTCATTGGTAAAGGATCTCGCTAAGGATCAAAGGCTGGAGTCCCTTCTAGAGCTATTCCACCATGGACTATCAAAAGTTGAAAGAAGGACACAATGTCGGGGAACGAAGTGCCGAAGAAAGGAATTGCAGAGAGGAGGAAGGACTCGACTTGTGCTGGGAGGATATCATTGTCAAGGGTCTAGGGCTTCGCAATGACCAATAAGAAGCTTCAATAAGAGAAATTTACGAAAGGGTTTTCCTGTCTGAGAGAGAGAGGTTCTTCCTTGGCAGAGAGCCAACATCTTGTGTTCTTGTTCTTATGTTTTTGGCACCAGTTTGATGAAAGTAAACGCACATGCATTAATAAGAAGAGAAGAAGATTAAGATAACGCGATAGATTGTAAAAGAGCTTCACAAATTGTTATCAAGTCTAGAAGAATCCCGCTATACCCCCGGATTCTTCAACGCGGTATCGGAGCTAAGGTGACACATCAAGGAAAGGGAATCTCAAGAACATCTGCAAGGATGAAGCATCAAGCCAAGAAGTCTCAATCACATCGAGGAAAAGAAGGTCTACCATCTATCATTCATCATGGAAGACTAAAAATCAAGAAGAAATGCCTTGTATAAAGGCACGTACAAGAAGAACAAATCAAAGAGGGACCTACATCAAGCTACACCATCTTGAAAAATGAAAGGCAGTATGAGTCAAGTCATCAAGCAAGTCCATTTGAAGAAAGCAACTTGAACAACATCAAGATCTAAGGAAGGCAAGCCCTCAAGTCTTCAAGAAGAAAGCAAGTTCACTACATCTCAAACTCTATCAAGTAAGTATATTTCCCCTTCTGGGTATACCTCAGTGTCTTTTCGCAAGGAAAGTAACAAATTGGTTGGGACCACTACATGTCCAAAGTCCAATGGTTTGGATGCCAAGAATATGGATGCTACAAAAGGGATTGTCCTAAACTTAAGAAGGACAACAAAAACAAGAGAAAAAGGGAAGAAGCTCATGTAACTCAAGAAGTGAAAGAAGACGACAGGAAGCAAAATAAAGAAGATCCTCTTATGACTAAGTCAACCTGTTTGCTTAAAGTCTTCTTTCAAAGGGGGTAGAGGTCTCATTGGGGGTCCCATTTATGGGATTCAAGAGAGGATGATACACATGCGAGAGAAGATGAAGCAAGAAAGGCTACACCAATCGAGGAGAACTATCAAATAAAGCCGAGATGATAAAAGCATAATCAAGATGAGGTATGTATGCATCAAAGTTTAGGCCATGTCATCATATATATTGATTGGGTCATCGGAAAAGTTCTAGAATCAAGATCAAGGATAAAAGGATCTCTTTCGCCAAAGACATGCTCGGAGGCATGTACTACAGTGGAGTAAAGGCCAACATGAAGAAGTGCTCTCATAAGGAGTATAAGGTGGTTGACTAATCAATCCAAGAAGAAGCAAATGAAGAAAGAGATCAAGCATGTGAAGAACATCGCGGTCACAAAGAATAACGATTTGACAAGATCCCTCAACATCTCTCGAAAGAAGGCATGGCAACTCTGACAAAGGAAGAAAAAAGATAAAGGGCCCTTGACGCCTACGAGGCCTTGGAGATAGTAAGGTGCAGATAACCGATTCAACTCTACAAATATTTCATGGTGAAGAGGCCATCCAACAAAAGCACCATTTGGTGTTGAAGCAATACCACGATGAAGTCATGAAGGGGCACTAAATCAAAGTACGGGAACAAGCGAGTACAACTAAGCATCCATGTGATAAGTATTATGAAGGATAGACAAGATGACAAAGGAGTAGCTAGATGACAAAAAGGACCTGATATATATGAAGAAGGCCACTTTCCACGAAGGGAGCAATGACATGACAAACTGGGAGGGAAAGTGATCGATGGCCGGTACCCTGCCAAGGAGAAGTTCAAACAAAGACTTCGTGACATCGAAGGAATGAAGGAGATCAAGCGGCTGAAGGACCTGCAAAGGAGACATTGTTGATGAATGTGTTAGTTTCAGTCTTTAAAGCCTTCCTCCAGTGATCAAATATGCTCTTACAAAGTGATTTTGAAGTGTCAAGGTCAAATTTTGTCATTTCAAAGAGTTTTCAAGCAAAATTTGGTCACTAGGCATTAGGTCTAGGGTTTGCTTTCACTCCTTCTAAAGTTGTTCAAATGGCGGTCTATGTCATCATTTAGCTGAGTCTATCATCATTCATAGGGTTTTCATTATCATGTCAGTGTCTAATGAGTCATTTTACGTCTTGTTCATGCTTCAGTTGCGCCCAGGGAAGATCATTTCCCTCTCCTAGGGTTTTGAAGCCATTTTCTCTCGGATGGTCAAATCATTGGCAAAACTTGTTTCCTGATGTTCATACACCTTCCCCTATCCTTCATGTACCTTATCAAACACT
>APFE031150063.1:136139-150216 GCA_000404065.3 Pinus taeda | reverse complement strand
CGTGGTTTGTGGTTACCTTGAATTTTTCCTTGCTTAAGCCTGAGGCAGATTTAGGTGCTAACACCTCTCTACCCAACTCTAAGATGAGGAATGTGCATAATGGACTTATTATTGTAACAAATTGCAAATATTTGATTATATTTAAGTTCAAGGGCTTGAAGTGGTTGCCTCAACCTACAAATCTTTAAAGGAACTATGTGTTTTTCAATTAAACCCTTGTGGTCAAAGATATGGAAAAGAGGAAGGCCTTATGGCTATTTTTAAGGGGTTGTAATGACCCTCGTCTTGTGGTAAATATGTAGAGATGATGCTAATGGTCCTGATCTTAGTACATTCACGTATATAATGTAAATACTTTCCTATCACCTTGCATTATGTAAATATGATAAATATTTTGTGGTTACCCTGATACATGTTGAAGTTCCACTTGCGTGATTATGGGAAACACTTCTCATTTGTTCTTGTGTACATGGGGAAGATCATAATTAATCTATGCGATAAAAACACCTAGTAATATTTTCACACTGAACATTATACAATAAACTTAACCCTGATACCTTAGTGAAGAACAAGTAACTAGCTAGACTCTGGAAGGGCTGTTGGATTGACTGTTAGTGAAACTCATTGCAGTTAGGTGTGCCAATGTGTGGTGAGTGTTAGTGAGTGCTAGGGAAACACAAGGGAGCACTAGGTCAAAATGCATGGAAATGAATGAATAAGAGTGTCTGACAGGGAGTGTCAATGAGTTCCAGGTGTGGTAAGAGGGGTGTGACATGGTATGCTAAGCAGTGTTGAGTCATTCTAGCATGCTAGAGCGACATGCAGCCAATATGTATTAGATGCCAAGGTGTGCCAAATAGTGCTAGGAAGTGTTAGGGAGCGTTAGGTAAACACAAGGGAGCACTAGGTGAAAATAATGCATGCAAATGAATGATTAAGAGTTTGTGATAGGTAGTGTCATGATTTTAGAAGAGGAGGAATGACCTATTATAGAGTTTTGTGAACCCAACATTTCGGACTACCACGTGAGTCCATCAGCAGAAGATGCGTCAATAGACATTCTCAGATATTAATGATTTATCGATGAGCTCTATTTACGGTATATATATATATATAATATATATATATATAATATATATAATTACTATTATATTATATATTTATATATATATATTATATAATTATATATAGTCTATATCTATATATATTTATATTATTTATATATATATATGTTTTTAAAGAAAATTTATATGAAATTTGTCAGGTTGTTAGTTTTTCATTTATTTAAATATTTATTATTTATTTATTTATTTTATTTTTATTTTTTAAATTGAATTTATTAATTTGCTTAATTAAATAGTTATTAATCAGTTAAAGGGATAAATTAATTTTATTATTGTTGAAGTAGTTATTATGTTACTAATTTTATTACAAAATTAATTATTTAAATATTTGTTTAATTTTGTTTAAAATAATTAATTAATTTATTTTGATTAATGTTTATTTCATTTATTATTTGATATTATTAATTAATAAAGCTAAAGGGATAATTAATTAGTTAATTGTCTTATTTTTGATTTAATTATTACATTTATTAATTTTTATGTAAAATTTAATATTTTAATTAATTGTTCAATTGATTCATTAATTTGTTTGAATTAATTAACTAGTTTGTTTGATTAATTGATTAAAAGAATATATTAATTAATTAATTATATTGTTTATTATTTATTAATATCGTTGATTTAATTTTATGTATATTTATTTGATTAATAATAATATTAATTAATTAATTGTTAATTGATAAATTAATTAATTAATTAATCAATAATGAGTTAATTATTGATTTTTTAAGATTTCAATTAAAGGTTTCGAGGTGTTGCTTAGTTTTAATCCATCATCCCGGTTCAAGTTGTTCTTCCTTTTTTGTATTTTAATGGCTTCTTTGACTTTCCTTTTAAGATAGTGGTCTTCTCTTCTAACCAGTTTGACTTCTTCCATGCAGATGTAATGAGAGGAAGAATGAACATGTTCAACTAAGACTGATTTTGAGGTCCTTTCTCTTCTTAAGTCAGCAGTGTGTTCTTTAATTCTAATATTAAGAGACCTACCTGTTTCACCTATGTATTCCTTACCGCATGAGCAAGGATTCACATAAGCACCTTTTTGAAGGTTAGGGTTTATGGGATCCTTGACTGAGTTGAATAATTGTCTGGTGGTGTTAGTAGGGGTGAAGGCTACATTAATGTTATGTTTATTAAGAATTTTAGTAATTTTGTCCATGGTGCCTTTTATGTATGGAACGGAGACCTTAGGAGTTGATAAATTTTGATCTTTAATATCTTTGTTATTCTTGTTTAGGGATAGGTGCATGGCTTTCTTGATGGTATTTCTATTACATCCATTCAGTTCAAACATTTTGTGAAGATGGTTGAGTTCATCATTTAAATGGTAAGGATCAGATATCCTGGCTGCCTTAGTGGTTAAGGTCCTAATGATGCCAATCTTCTGTTTAGGGTGGTGATGGGAATTTTCATGTAGATATCATTCTGTATGGGTTTTCTTTCTGTAGACTTGGAAACCAAGAGACCCATATCTTTTAGTTAGAAGGATATCAAGAAAGGGAAGCTGGTTTTTATTTTCAATTTTAATAGTGAATTTTATATGGTCAGAGAGGCTATTTAAGTGATTGAGGAATAGGTCAAGTTTTTCTTTCCCATGACTCCACTTGGCAAATATGTCGTCTACAAACCTTTTCCATTCTTCAAGGGTATATGTAAATGACCTAAGAGCCTTTTGTTCAAAGTGCTCCATAAGGTTGTTGGCAACTATGGGGGATAGAGGAGAGCCCATAGCCACACCATGAGTTTGTTCATAAATTTTACCTTTGAAACTGAAGTAAGAGGATCTTAAGCATAGCTCCAAAAGATCCACAATTTCTTTATCAGTCATGTTTCTCATGATCTCAATAGCTTAACCAATAGGAATCATGGTATAAAGGGATACAATATCAAAGCTAACCATCAGATCTTCATCTTTCATTTCTATGTTATTAATCCATTGAACAAAAGAATAGAATTCTTTAATATAAGAAGGGGTATTACCAAACAGAGGTCTAAGTTTTTTGGCCAGGAGTTTTTCCAGAAGGTAAGTAGGGGAACCTATGGTATTAACTATAGGTTTGAGAGGTATGTTAGGTTTATGGACTTTAGGAGCCCCATAAATTCTAGGAATAATGGAACTATTAGGGATGATTTTCTTTTTTATGATATCAACAAGCAATGATTCTTTGATTTTGTTAATTACTTCGCGCATGATTTTCTCACTAAGATCTTTAATAATGATTTTATAACATCCACTGTTATTTAGATGTTCTTCCATTTTATTGTCATAATCGATACTGTTCATAATTACAATTATGTTGCCCTTATCACCCTTTACGATGACTATGTTTTTATTTTTTCTTAGGTTGTTTAAAGCTTCTTTTTCCTCTAAGGAAATGTTAGATGGAGGAGGTTTAGAGGTTCTTAGAATTTTTGCAATATCTTGTCTAATTTCTTCATGTGTTTCTATATCTAGGTTTTTAATAGCTACTTCAATATTACTAATGACTTCCTCCATAGGCATTTTATTAGGGGTTATGGCAAAAATTAGACCTTTTTTTAGGACGGATTCAGTTGCATAGTCTAGGTGGATGCCTGATAAGTTAATGACCTGGGCTTTATCTGATGTCTTGCTTGGATTGTACTGAGTGGTTTGAGTTTTTAAGCTAGTATATGGGCTATTTGTTGACAAGCTCTTGGTTTTATCCAAGCTTTTGTTCAAATCTGCACTATTTTCATTCAATTCAGTGTTTTTTACATCCAGTGTTTTATACATTTCAATTACCCTAACATCCATTGTTGCGTTATTTATAAGACTGTTTGTTAACACATTAAGTGGAGGATTTTGTGTTGACTGCATTCTGGAGTGACTTAGTGACCTGACCTATGTGTTGTTGTGCTTGATCGAGAGACCATTTCTATCCATGCTGTCATGTGTCATTTCCACACTGTTTGCTATTGCCACATTGTTTGCTCTAATTTCATCATCATTCATATTGCTAACCTTTACACACCCAATACTTGCGCAATTTATCTTTGGTGAAGGAACTGTTATATCAAGAAAATTGGATGAAACAAGATTGGAGTCAGTGCTGTTGGATTTCATTTTGGTGGAGTTTATATTCACTTTGTTTAAATCTTGTGTCATCATTTTTACTCCCATAACATCTCCTTGTGTGTTGCTGATACACGCGTTGTTCATATCTTTATTTGTAACTACCCTACTTATTACTGTTATATCGTTGTTATCAGGGGATGTGGGGTTTGGGTGGATATCATTAGGTCGATTCTTCTATGTTTGGTAAGTTTGCGTATTCGAGGAAACATTAAGATTAAGGTTCTAAATGTAGTTAGATATCTGTAAACTAGAAAGCTTCTTTAATTTCTGGTCATTATCCTTAGTTAACCATTTATCAGATTTTATAAATGTAATTGCATCCAAGGATTGCCATAGATCATGTCCAAGATATGAGGAAAGGTATAGATGAGAAGACAAAAGCTTCTGAGAAGTTTTTACCAATTTCGACCTAACCCATTTAATTTCATTTCTAACTAGGGTTTCACTTTGTTTTTTGAAAATCGACATATTTCTGCCCAAGCGAAGAGGATGATTGCAGATAGAAAATTTAGGAATTAGATTGTTGTCTCTACAATTTTTAAGAAAATTTAGTTTGGAAACGAGTTTAGCTCTGGATAATCTTAATTTCTTCAATTCTGATGTGCTATCCATCATGTCCCTTCCATGGTAGGACTTGATGTTGTTAAATAATGAATTCATATAGGTGAGGATAGTTTTAGAAGAGGAGGAATGACCTGTTATAGAGTTTTGTGAACCCAACGTTTCAGACTACCAAGTGAGTCCATCATCAGGGGATGCGTCAATAGATATTCTCAGATATTAATGATTTTGGAGATATTCTCTGTTAAAGAAATTGTGCATCTTTTGGAGCTATGCTTAAGATCCTCTTACTTCTGTTTCAAAGGTAAAATTTATGAACAAACTCATGGTGTGGCTATGGGCTTTCCTCTATCCCCCATAGTTGCCAACATCTTTATGGAGCACTTCGAACAAAAGGCTCTTAGGTCATTTCCATACACACTTGAAGAATGGAAAAGGTTTGTAGATGACATATTTTCCAAGTGGAGTCATGGGAAAGAAAAACTTGACCTATTTCTCAATCACTTAAATAGCCTCTCTGACCATATAAAATTCACTATTGAAATTGAATATAACAACTAGCTTCCCTTTCTTGATATGCTTCTAACTAAAAGAGATGGGTCTCTTGGTTTCCAAGTCTATAAAAAGAAAACCCATACAAAACGATATCTACATGCAAATTCCCATCACCACCCTAAACAGATGATTCGCATCATTAGGGCGTTAACCACTAGGGCGGCCAGAATATCTGATCCTGACCATTTAAATAATGAACTCAACCATCTTCAAAAAGTGTTTGAACTAAATGAGTATAATATAAATACCATCAAGAAAGCCATGCACCTATCCCTAAGCAAGAATAACAAAGATATTAAAGATCAAAATTTATCAACTCCTAAGGTCTCCCTTCCATACATAAAAGACACCACATATAAAATTAATAAAATTCTTAATAAACATAACATTAATGTAGCCTTCAGCCCCGCTAACACCATCAGACAGTTATTCAACTCAGTCAAGGATCCCATAAACCCTAACCTTCAAAAAGGTGTTTATGTGATTCCTTGCTCATGTGGTAAGGAATACATAGGTGAAACAAGTAGGTCTCTTAATATTATAATTCAAGAACGCTCTGCTGACCTAAGGAGAGAAAGGACCTAAAAATCAGCCTTAGTTGAACATGTTCGTTCTTCCTCTCATTACATCTACATGGAAGAAGTCAAACTGGTTGAAAGAAAAGACCACTATCTTAAAAGGAAAATCAAAGAAGCCATTGAAATAGAAAAAAGGAAGAACAACTTGAACCGGGACAATGGATTAAAACTAAGCAACACCTGGAGACCTTTAATTGAAATCTTAAAAAATCAACAATTAACTCATTATTGATTAATTAATTAATTTATTAATTTATCAATTAACAATTAATTAATTAAATAAATAAATTAATCAAATAAATACATAAAATTAAATCAATAGAACATATTAATAAATAATAAACAATAAAATTTATTAATTAATATATTCTTTTAATCAATTAATCAAACAAAATAGTTAATTAAACAAACAAATTAATGAATCAATTAGACAAATTAATTAAAAAAAATAATTTTACATTAAAATTAATAAACATAATAATTAAATCAATAATAATACAATTAATTAATAATTTATCCATTTAACTTATTAATTAATTAATTAATTAATTAATTAATAAACTAATAAACATTAATCAAATTAAATTAATTTATTATTTAAATAATTAATTTTGTACAAAATTAGTAAACATAATAACTAATTCAACAAATAATAAAATTAATTTTATCCCTTTAACTGATCAATAAACTAATTAATTAGACACATTTAATTAGTAAAATTAATAAATAACAAATTAACCAAATTAATTAAAAATTAAAAATAAAAATAATATTAAATATTTAAATAAATTGAAAAACTATAGGGCCGACCAATTTTCATATAACTTTTCGCTAAAACACACACACACACACACACACACATACATACACACACACACACACACACATATACCCTAAATAGAGCTCATGGATAAATCATTAATATCTGAGAATATCTATTGACACATCCCTTGATGTTGGACTGACTTGGTAGTCCAAAACATTGGGATCAAAAATATCTATAACAAGTCATTCCTCCTCTCCTAAAACTATCATCACCTATGTGGATTCATTATTTAACAAGTGTCAGTGATTTCAGGGTGTGCTAAGGAGGGAGTGACAAGGTATGCTAGGCAGTGCTAAGGCATTCTAGAGGCCAGGGAAACATGACAAGATGTGCTAGGTGCTAAGGTGTGCCAATACATGCTAGGGAGAGTTATGGAGTGTCAGGAAAAAACAAGGGAGCACTAGTTTCAAATGCATGGAAATGAATGAATAAGAGTTCGTGACAAGGATTGTCAACGAATTCTAGTTGTGCTAAGGAGGGAGCGACAAGGTATGCTAGGTAGTTCCAAGGAATGCTAGAGTTCCAGGGTGACATGCCAAGATGTGCCACGTCCTAGGGTGTGCCAATGTGTGTCAGGGAGTGCCATGAGAACACAAGGGAGAACTAGTTCAAATTGCATGGAAATGAATAGATAAGAGTGTGTGATAGGGGGTGTCAGCAAGTTCCAAATTGTGTTAAGGAGGGAGTGACAAGGGTATGTGCTAGGCAGTGCTAAGACGTGCTAGAGTGTTAGGGGATGTTAGGGAGTGGTAGGGTCTATTAGGGAGTGGAAATTCATGCTAAGGAATGCAGGGGATGATAATGTGTGCCATGTAGTGCCAATGGATTGCTATACGTGCCAAATGTTATGGCATGTGAAGATGTAAACTATGTTGCTTAGTTGTTTTATGGGAACTATTGGATGTGAGCCTTGACTTGGTAACTTTTTAAGTGGGATGAGTTAATATTGGACATGAGAAGCCTAAGATGATTTATAGTCCGTTAGGGGAACAAGGCATAGTCTAATTGTAGTGAATGTAACTTGGTAAAGTTGTTGTAGTCGAGGCAAGACTTGGTTGGGTTCTTAAGTCTAAAATAAAATAAGCATAGTTATGAGGGAATGATAATTAAGGAGTGCCATGGAATGCCAAGGAATGGAAAGGTGTGCTAACATATGCCAAATAGTGTCAATGCATGTTAAGGAGTGTTTGGGAGTGTCAGGGAATCATAAGGGAGAACTAGGTCAAAGTGCATGGAAATGAATGAATAAGAGATTATGTCAGGGAGTGTCAGTGAATTCTAGGTGTTCCATGGATGAAGTGTGTTAGGAGAATTTCATATTAGGAATTGCAGGAGGAAAGCCTACGATTGTGATAAGAGGATGGAAAAAGTAGTTTGACACAAAGGGAGACTTTGATCTAGGCACAACACTTTTTTTCAATGACTTGGTTGGGTTCCCAAGTCACAAAAAAGTAAGGTTATTATGAGGGCATGAAAGCTAGGAAGTGCCAAGGTGTGCAGGGAATTTCAGGAAGTGCTAACACATGTTATAAAGTTTCAAGGAATGTTAGACATGTCAAGACATTCCAAGTGCGAAGGCATGCCAATGAGTGCTAGGTTCTAGGATGTGGCGCCAACACATGCTAGGGATTGCCAAGGAAACACAAGGGAGAACTCATTTCAATTACATGTAAATGAATGAATGTGCATGTGCGATAGGGAGTGTTAACAAGTTATAGGTGTTCTAAGGAGGGAGTGAAAACGTATGATAAATAGTGCCAATAGATGATAGAGTGCTAGGAAATCCTACAAAGATGTGACAAGTGCCATTGTGTGCCAAGGTGTGCGAAGGAGTGTTAGGGAGTGTTAGGGAAACACAAGGGAGCACTGGGTCATAATGCATGGAAATGAAGAAATAAGAGTGTGTGGAATGGAGTATTAGTGAGTTCCAAGTCTGTTAAGGAGGAGTTACAAGGCATGCCTCGCAATGCTAAGGAATGCTAGAGTTCTAGGGCGAAATGCGGCCAGGATGTGCCAACACGTGTAAGGAAGTGTTAGTTGGGAGTGCTAGGGAAATAAAAGGGAGAACTATTTCAAAATGAATGAAAATGAAAAAATAAGAGTTTGTGATTAGAAGTTTCAGTGAGTTCTAGGTGTGCTATGGACAAACTGACAAGGTATGCTAGGCAGTGTTAAGGCATGCTAGAGGCTAGGGTGTAACAACATGTGTTAAGGAGTGACAAGGAGTGCTAAGGAAACGCAAGGGAGAACTAGATAAAAATGCATGGAAATGAATGAATAAGAGTTTGTGACCAAGAGTGTCAGTGATGTCTAGGTGTGCTAAGGAGATAGTGACAAGGTATACTATGTAGTGCCAAGGAATGCTAGAGTGTTAAGGTGGTAGGCCAAGATGTGTCAGGTGCTAGGGTGAGCTAGGGAGTTTTGGAGGGTGTTAAGGAAACATAAGGAAGCACTAGTTCAAAATGCATGGAAATTAATGAATAAGAGTGTGTGAGAGGGAGTTTCAATGAGTTCTAGGTGTGTTAAGGAGGGAGTGACAAGGTTATATGCTAGGAAATGCCAAGGTATGCTAAACTACCAAGGCATGTCAGGAAGTGCCACAGTGTGCTATGGAGTGTCAAAGCATGACAAGGAATGTAGGGAATGTTAATGCATGCCACCTAGTGCCAAGGCATTCTAAGACATGTTAGGTGCTATGGCATGTCAAGATGTAAGTTGTGTTGCTAAATTGTTTTAGATCAAGGTTGGATGTGATGAGCCTTGTCTTGGTAACTTGTTAAGTGGGATGAGTGAGATTGTACATGAGTACCCTAAGATGAGTTACAAGTAGTTCTTAGGTGAATAAGGCATATGTTGGATTTCCATGGCACATGAGAATTCAGGTTTGGCCTTAGAATTTTTTATGTGATCACACTCAAGTGCCACAACACATCTACTATCCAGAACAAAATCGGCCATGAAATAAAAAGTAATGGATTGAATGCACATAGTTGAGGGTCTGAACATCTTCATATGTTAATGCTTATTATTGTGATATATAATAGCCATTTATATGCCTGGTGCAAGTCTCCTCTGGAGATTTCTATCCAACAACAACATCTCTGTGGTAAAAGGTGTATTGTCAAAGGTTGCTCCATCAAAAATAGCAACCAAAAGGGACCTCACTGTGTACACAGATGAAGAATTAAGGATATTTTTATCTATGAGTTTTGATCTGGAGGTATGGGACAAAATTACACAGGCAACAAACCTTTTTGTTCAACCAATTATGATCTAAAAAGGAAAATGTGTGATTATATATACATGTGTGATAGTATTTGGAGAAATTCCAACCTAACCCACAAATTTGTTGACATTTGTTTAGAGCTGACCTATAATTGTTCCTAAATTTAATAAACATGTAAAATAAGACTCACTTTTCAATACAAAATATAAATTGATAGGAACATGGCCAAATTGTGAAAGTGTGAAAATTGGTATGGTTTAAAGGGACCGATTCCTTTGAAAAGTCTTAAATGTGGTAATGAAGGTTAAGCCTCGTTCTAGAACCCCTTTGAGCATCCATCTTAGGAATTGGTGTAGGATGCAACACTTCAGAATAATTTTTGTAGCAGTGATGTCAACACTTGTATAGTGACATGGGGTTGGAGTTGGCCTATCAAAGCTCATTGGTCTACTTTGGAACTTCTCTAGGGTGATGCCTTAGATGATTTGGAGTACAAGGGAATGATTTGATATTTAATTTGCATTCAAGAAGCTTTGGAGGCTAGATACTGTAGAAAAACCCCTTGTTTTGAATAGGGAAGCACATGCCAATGAAGAAAGTAATAGAAGTACACAAATTTGAAACTCAAATCACATCACTATTTATTACTCTTTGAAATAAGAAATAACTAAAAATTTCAAACACTAATATTCACTTTTCCTTTAGTTTAGAAGGTACAATTAATCTGGAAACATGTACAACAACGTCTCAACTTTCTTAACTCCTAATCCTAATGCACCTTCCTTGCATGGATAGACAAGACAATTAAAGTCTGCTGCTAGTGAATATGATATGAGATATGCAAGCATGCTTCTTCAGCTAAGGCTGAGAATTAATAACTAGGGAAGACTCCTTTTAACTGTGCATGCAAAAACTGAATAAAGAAAAGAGTTTTGCTATTCCATGTGCCAGAAATGAATCCACTGCCTAAGGTAAGTTCTTTTCCCAGAAAAAGATATCAAGGACTTATAAACTTTGTTGCTTCCTTCAAGAGAGGTGTATGCCAAACAGAACTAAGATATCATGCATTCTCCAAATTCATTCACCTTTAACATAAATCTTGTGCCCAGAAAAAGACAAGAGACCAATATCCAATAGAATTTGCTGACCAGCTAGAGACCCTTGTGCTCAAATAGCGAGTTAATAAGGGAATGTCAACTAGGGTGGAATATTTCACCATTGAAATTGACAAGAGATAGAAGGGGTCAAAAACTATCAAACCTAATGCCCAAGAACAAATGAATTAATCCATACTTTGTGATCCAAAATGAATTTAATCCTTCTTTATATATAGATTTTCCAGAGGGGTTTCATATTCTTAAGTGATTGAATAGACCTTACTCCAAACCCCAAATTTGGGTTTTTTAAGCCCAGTTTCCCCAAAAATTGCCCAACAATGGGTCTTTTGGGGTTTTTTCCCCTTTATGTAGGGCTATAGTCTATGGGGATGGATAGGATATTACGTCCCATTCGTCCTCAATTTGTAGAGGACGTTACATGGCACCTAATAAAAGAAACATTGCTTTAGTTTAGGAGGTAATAACTAAATGCTTATTTCTTTCCACATAGGACATAGATCGTGCAAAATGATCATGGGGTACAAATACTACAAAAGGCCTAAATCTTACTAGCATTGTCATAGTCCAAGAATAAAAACCCTTTCAGGTGAAACAAGGTCAGTATCACATACTACAAGCACAAATGACAAATTCAAAAACAATATAATTATTCAATGAAAGAATGACAAATGATATTAGTGCACTTTAAATTGAATAGCTCTTGAGTTGCAGTGTCAGTCAAAATTTCTCAAGTTGGATCATAATTAAGTACTCAATGTTGTTTTGGATCCAATTTGGGGAAAAGGAGGAGCTCTTGGTGACAATGGGATGATCAATATTTTCATAAGGGAGCTCTGCTATACTATTCAACATACAACCCATTCATTCTAGTGGGGGAGATATAGAGAAGCCTTTAATAAGGACCTTTCCAAGATCAATTTGGAGGAAAATCCATCTTCAAAGCTTAAACATAGTTCTAGATTCAAACAAGAGTAGTCATTTTTCAAAACAAGTATTAATTCCCAAGAAATTGGAGCCAAGCTGACATGTTGACCATTTATTCTTCTACTGGACAAGGAAGCATTTATGAAAAGTCCTTGGTCTTGTGATCCAGTATTTGATGTAAATCTCTTGATTAGAAATGTAATAAGAGATGCAGTTTATATTAAGGAAAAGGGAAAAGTAGAGGACCAGTTAATAATTATCTCTAAAAAACTCTCAATAGAAACCTAACATATTTGAAATGGAAAAGGATAACTCCATGGTTATTTTTTGCTTTAGAAACTTTGCTTATTTCCATGATTGAAGCATGTATTCATGCCTTGAAAGAAGCTCACAAATTCTTTTGATATTGGTTGAAAAAAAGAAAATGTGCAAAGTTACACTCACATAGAGGTATGGAAAAAAAGTATGTGGAGCTTGTTGTCCTAGACTTCAAACAAAGAATGGAAAAAAGGTGGAAAAAAACAAGTCGTAGGTAGGTGTTAACTCCACACTCTACAGTGAAGGCCTTGCGGCACAAGTGACACAAAGGTTTGCATGCAGAACTTTGGATTAAAAGGAGTGGAGCTTGATGCTACATGTTCACTATTACCCCACTTTTTGTATGATTTACATGAGATATAAATAATGAGATACGGGAGATACAAAGTAGATACTATTGTTATTCAAATCTAATAAAAAATATTACTATGTCTTCCTCGACATAAAAGAAACATCTTCCATAAAATATTTTCTCCATGAACCTGATTTAAAATGAATCTCTTCCATTGACGTGCCCAACCATAATTAGAAATGATGTCGATGGGTCAAGTTTAGTTTAGAAAATTCACAATTAGTTTCAATTGTAAGATCTCCTATTTTTAGTTCAGATTTCAATTACAAGTAGTGAAACAGGACTCGCCCATCAATCGTGATTAATCACGAGTCAGAATCTGCTCGCTCTCCAAACGATCCAATCTCAATATTTGCAATTCAAACTCACGTTGACCAAGTTTAACTCATGGTAAATGCAAGTTTTTCAAGTTTAGGTATGCCGCATTACTAAAAACTAAACGTTAGTCATTCCAAAATTTATTTCTCATTTCTCAAACCCAAACTCATACATCAAGACCTTCAGTAATCAATCACTACTCACTATTACATAGTCCAAACTCAATATCGGGGAACTGCCAAGGTGAGCCTAAGTCTAGACTCCATAATGGACAGTCGCCAATGTGTGCTCTATCCATACTCCATATTGACCCTCAGGCAGTCACACATCACCTTCAACATGTGTTACCTTTAGGCTTATTCGCTTCACTATTCAGCAATCAAGGTACATTTACACTTGGCTTAAATAATGGATATATTACTATATTGAAGTTTCAATGTCCTTTTCAATGGCAAGTTTCAAGTTTCACTGTTCAATAATTGAATGTTCAACATATTCCTTTGGTTATGACTTTTCAACCCTATAAATGGGGCTTAAATAGATTTTTAAAATGCACTAAGAAGTGGTTTCATACGAACCATCGACCAAGTCATCAAGAATTCCTTTCTTGGTCGATGTCTTGTCGACTTCAGAGGCTTTAACCATGCATTCACAACTTTGGGTATTTTTGTACTTCTATAATTTGTTATTCAGCTTATGGTACATGAACTTGCAAATTCAAGATTACAATTCAATATATGTTGATAATATTTCCTTTAGGTAGCATGTCCTCATATATACTTAATTGTGTTTCAACTTCATAATGATATATTAGGTCGAAATGCACTTGTGTTGCTGGACAGACTCCTCTTTGATCCTTAACAAAACCTCATATCCTTTAAAACCAACCCTTTTTTTTGCGAAGTTATATATGGAATTTTTAATTTTAATTTTTTTATTGTATTTTAGAGGAACCAAATTAAATAGAAGGCATAACTCCAAATATAAACAGAAGTCATGATTTAAACTGTTACACTGAAATTTGTCACCATGACTATCTGCAGTTAATATGGCTCCATCAATAGTCATATTATCCTCCTT
>APFE031150063.1:39574-114097 GCA_000404065.3 Pinus taeda | reverse complement strand
CCCTTCCTATATGATATAAACCCCTTATCTATTACAGGCTTCGTACTTTAGGGGGCAATCTGTTACACTGAAATTTGTCACCATGACTATCTGCAGTTAATATGGCTCCATCAATAGTCATATTATCCTCCTTGTCAAGCCTAATACCTCTGCTCTTCATGTCAAGCTTCAAAAAAGATAGAAAGTCACTAAAAACATGTTTATCTCTGGGTACGCAGGTTCTCTCTACATTGCCTGCGTGTACGCATCCCAAACTCATTGTACCTGCGTACTTGTACACTCTGTAAGCCAAAGGATGGGTGCGTACCCCTGTAAAGGTCAAAAGGCGCGAGTTTCATCTTAAAAAAGTTACTTGTGGTCACTTCTAGAGCCTTCTAGAAGAGTGTTTGACGTGTATTGAGCGCCTCCAGATGGTTCATACATCCCTATGATAGAGGAACTTATCCCATCAAGAGAGGAGCTACCCCATCCAAAAGAGGGAGTATCCCATTGATGTTGGAACTGAATAACTTCCTCTAGAACACTATAAATACAGGCATTGGGCCAAGGGAGGGGAGGTTAAAAGTTGAACATTCCAAAGGGTAGATGCTGCTGGAATTAGGACTTCCTTTAGAAGCTTGTGAGGAGATATTACCATCCTTTCTTGTTTCATTTGGAAGCAGGTGAGCTTGTCAAAGTAGAGGAAAACTCTTGCTAGACCCTAGGAGGAACTTGCACAACACCAAGGCTCAGGTTGTAATGGTTTCTTTTTTGTTTCCTTAATACAAATAAGTCCATTCTTCTCAATGATTTGTTGTTAATGAATTGTTTCATATACTCCTTTGTCTATATGTTGAATATGCTTTGTTTTATGGAATATTCAGGTGTTATGTAATCGTTTGATTGTTAGTGTATGCAGGTTTCAAAGTGAAGAAGGAGCTCATCTGGATCAACGAGGCTGGACTACTGCAACAAGCGTTGGAATTCAGGTAGGATCGAAAAACACTTGGTTTCTCATATGATAATGCATGTTTAGAGAAGGATTTCTCTTAATTGTCTTGTTTTTCACTAGAGAGTCTTAGACTCCTAGGGAGGTTAGTTTTGTCAGCAAAAATAACTCTTTCCGCATGGCATAAACACTAGCCCAAAACAACAAAAATGTCGAGGGAGAAGGACTTTTCTTAGGCTTATTGTGACAAGATTCATGGAGACCCTAAGCTCCTTTGTAAATTTTGCAAAGAAAAATGTAGTGGAGGCATTTATAGATTCAAGTACCACCTTGGAGAAATACCCAACCATGATATATGTCTCTGCAAAAATGTTGACGAAAATGTCAAACACCAATCAACCTTGGCCATTGATATGTTGAGTTAGCATAATGCAAAGAAATAAAAGCAAAAAAAAGAAATAGGAACTCCTGGAGTTGAGAATTTTCTTCCACTACCCCATTGTCATCTCCCTCTGTTGAATCCTCAATTCAGTTCCCAGGTTTCCCACACATGTCTCCAAGTCCAAGTCAAACTCAAGGCCAAATGAATCCTCCTGCTTTTAACATTGGAGGTGGAAACATAAACACCTTCTTTTCTCTCCACACAAAACCTGGTTCCCAACCTACCTTGGATACCACTGGTTGGAAAATAAATATCCATAGTCAGGCAAGGAAGGCGATTGCTAACTTTTGGTACTATTCTGACATACCTTTCCACTATGCCATAAGTCCTTATTAGCAAGCTATGATTGATGTAGTTGATGTTGCAGGTCCAGGGTTCAAGGCTCCTTCATTAAATAGAATTAGGACAAATTTTCTATTATAAAGTGTTGAAGATGTCATGCTTGTGCTATCTAAGTTTCATTCCTCATGGCTAGAAACAGGGTGCACGATCATGAGTGATGGATGGACAAATCATAGGAATAGAACTTTAATAAATATCCTTGTACCTTGTCCAGTAGGTACAATGTTTCTCAAATCAGTGGATGCCTCAGACAAGGTTAAGACTACACAACTTATTTTTAAAATGATGGAGGAAGTCATTCAAGAAGTGGGAGAATAACATTTTGTACAAATTGTCACCAAAAATGCAGCTAATTATATGGTTTCTAGTAGACTTTTTGAGATTATGAATCCCACTACTTTTTGGACTTATTGTGTTTTCCCATTGTATAGATTTAATGCTTTAGGACATTGGTAAGATTCATTGTATACATGAGGTTGTGGAGAAGGAAAAATCCATAACAAAATACCTATACAACCATATTATTGTCCTAAACACCATGTGAAAATGCACTGAAGGTAAAGAAATTGTTCGACTTGCAGTGACCAGATTTGCAACAAATTTCATATCTTCGCAATTTGTGGTTGAGCAAAAGATAAATCTGAAGAGGATGTCCTTGGGACTTAAGTGGATGGCTTCTAAACATCCCAAGACCCTTGAAGGCATTGAAGTTGTTTCACTTGTGTCTAATGATGGTTTTTAGAAATATGTCGAAGAGATTATTGCTATGATGGAGTCCCTTGTTAGAGTTCTCAGGTACTTCAAGTCTTTTAAATTTTTCATGTTTTAAATTTCATTTCAAGCTTCTTTTTATTTTCAATATTTCATATTAATTTAAATTTGAAATCTTTAACTTTCAGGATGGTTGATGGTGACAAAACCGCTATGGGTTACATTTATGCGGCGATGGATCTCGCAAAGGAGGCTATCAAAAGAAGATATGGGGATGAGGAGGCAAAGTATATGCCTCTTTGGGACATTATTGATGCACATTGGGATAGGAAATTGCATTCCCCCTTACATGCTGCTAGGTACTTCTTAAACCCATAGTATTTTTATGATAAGAGAAAATTTAATGAGGATGGGGAGGTTCATAGAGGACTTATGACATGCATGGAAAGGTGCTTCCCTGATCTAGAATTTCAAAGTTGTGTCTTTTCCCAACTATAGGATTATAGAGCACCACCTAAACTATTTTCCTATACTAGTGTTATACGAGAAAGGTCTAAGGTGTTGCCAGGTACCCTTTGAGGCTTGAAGGCTTTATCAATTCATTAAATTTGTTCAAACTTTATTTTGTATGTTAAATGTTTTATTAAATTTTGTTGTCTTTTTAAGTTTTTACTATTTATTATTTAGTACATCTACTCACGAAACCTTGCCACTTGCTAGGTCTTTGGTGGCAAAACTTTTGTAGTGATACGCTAGATTTGAAGAGATTTGCCATTTGAATCTTAAACCAAGCATGCAGTGCTTCAGGTTGTGAGTGAAACTGGAGCATGTTTTAGAAAATACATTCTAATAAGTGCAACCAATTGACACAAAAGCGCTTAAATGAACTTGTATTTTTCCATTACAATCTACAACTTTGCAACAAGAAAATACTAGGTGAGAGCTTGAATATTAAGGTTTCATAATCTGATTCAGAATTTAAAGTTTAAACTTTAAAGTTCAAATTCAAACTTAAATTCACATTTCAATGTCTCACGATAATGATAGGTTTGGATCATTCACCAATAGACCTTGAAGAGATAGATTTTCAAACTACAAATGCAACAAATTGGGTCCTATTAGAGGAGGCTCCTCTTTTAAGCCTACATGACTTGAAGAACTTTGAGAGTCAAGCAAGCAAAGGAAAGGGAGGAATCACTTCTAGTTCTCACTCTTAAGAGTCTTAGACTCTTAGCTACTCATTTTGTTTCTAATTAGTATGCAATTGTTTGTAAATTTTTAGAAGTAGTTGCTTCTAGTTCTATGTAGTAACTAGTTAGGAGTCATGTTGGATCATGTTTGGACTCATAACATATATGAGATGCTTATTCATTCATGATATTTTGGACATCTATTAATATTGTGAATTGTTTGGACATGGCTTTACTGAATATCAATGAAAATGCTTTTTTTTTTTTATTTATTCAATATATGTGTATATTTTTATTTATTGAATTCACTGATTTTTTCCCCTTTTTTCCCTATTTTTTTTTCCCCAATCTAATTAAAGCTCTTAGCTCTTTTACCTCACTGATTTATTGTCTATTCTAAGTTTGGTAACATTGGTTACAAGTTTCATTCTTCACTTATGAGTGCTAAGGTGTGCTAGAGAGTGTCAATGCATGCTGAGGAGTGTTAGGGAGTACTAGGACAACACAAGGGAGCACCAGGTTAAAATGCATGGAAGTGAATGAACATGAGGGTGTGTTGGGGAGTGTCAAATAGTGCTAGATGTCATGCCAAGGAGGGAGTGACAAGGTATGTTAAGAATGGGTAATGCATGCTAGGGAATATCAAGGAATGTTTAGAAGTGCTAGGTAGTTCCGAGGTGTGCTAACATGTGCCTAATAGTGCCAAGGCATTCTAGGTGCTAAGACATGCTAGGATGTGCAAGGTGCCAGAGTATGCCAATATGCATCAAGGAGTTTCAAGGAAACAAAAGGAATAACCAAGCTAAAATGAAAGGAAATGAACACATAAGAGGGTTAATAAGTCGAGACATTATCTTTTTCAAAAGGGGCATGCTAGGCACACTAATAATATGTTCCAATACATGCCAAGTGCCAATGTGTGCCAAGTGCTAATTTTTGTCAATGCAATATTATGCCAAGGAGTTCCAGGGCATGCTAGGGACTACAGGGAATGCCAACACATGATAGGAGAGTGCTATGCTATGCTATGGGATGCAAACATGTGCTTTGGCATCCTACTCATGACAAGATGTTCTAGGTACAAAGATGTTCCAAGACATGCAAGGTGACAAGGAATGTTAGTGTATTGTTCCAAAGCATGTTAAGGTGTGCCATGAGTGTTGAGGAGTGCTAGGTCTCTCTCATTAATACAATTGACAGAGCTTGATTATGTATTAAATAATATAGTTCCTACACACACTAGTGGAACTTTATTTAAGGGAAATTTACAAGATAATAAACCTAATAGAGATTAATCATGTGTTGGCTCATAGGAAGACTATATTCTTATGACTTGAGGGAAATGATACACATTAATTACTTCTTAACAAATTGTCTGGCTATTATAACCACTATGAACTTGGACACATAATGAAAAATACTCCACAACCATGGCTCTAAAATATTATATTTTGACAAAAAATTAGTAATAGACAAAGCATCATCAAAAAACTCATTGAAATGATCATGATGATGGAACATTTTTTTTAATGTCACCAAAGTAACCAAAAGACATTTGGTGAGGTTCAATAAATATAGTCCACTCAACCAGTGTCACCAATGAGAAATTAGTGAATGGCCCTTAACAACACTCACCAAAAGTGTCACCAAAGAGAGAATTAGTGATGGGAAATTAACGACCCTCACCAAAAGTGTCATTGAAAATGGCTTTGGTGACAAACCTTAAAGGACCATCACTATATACACTTACAACAATGATTTTTTAAAGACCATCACCATATACGACATTGGTGATGGACCTTAAAGGTCCGTCGCAGGCATGAAGCATCATCAAAAACTCATTGGAATGATAAATGATGATTAAAATATATTGATCGTCACCAGAAGTAACCAAAAATATCATTGGTGACGGTCAATAAAAGATCATCACTAGAAGTGTCACCAAAGAGAGAATTAGTGATGGGCCTTTAACGACCCTCACCAAAAGTGTCACCAAAGAGAGAATTAGTGATGGTTCTTTAATGACCGTCATCAAAAGTGTTATTGCAAATGGCTTTGGTGACAAACTGTAAAGGACCATCACTATATACACTTACAACAACGCTTTTTAAAGACCGTCACCATAGGCGACATTGGTGATAGACCTTAAAGGTTCGTCACAAGCATGACCCCTCACCAATGACCCTTTTTCTTGTAGTGATGAGTGGAATCTACAAGGAGTTTTTTTCCATTAGTAACTAAATACAAGTGAATTACAATAGATTCTGGTTCAGATAATTCTTCAAAATAAGATGTCAATGATTCTTTGGAGAAAGAGAAGTAAGACTCTGCAGAAGGATAGCATAATACTTATTGAATCAAGAGACAGGACACCTGAAAAGAACTTTCTCCAAACCTATTTATCACAAAACACCTTGGACGATACATTATTGAAAGTAGACAATGAATAAATTTAGGAAACTGGCATGTTTGAGGGAAAAAAGCTGCCAACACACCAGATTTTATCATTGTAGCATAAATTGGGGAATTGGACTGGTTTAACTAGAGATGTTGGTAGAATTCATGATGGTTGTTAGGGAAATAAACATCAAAGACATCTCTTTCAGTATCCATGAGCAGAATGTGAGAGGATGAACCGGCCAAAACAATTTCCTACCCGTTTTTTAAAAGATAAAGGTTGATTATGAAAAAATACCTTGTACTAGTGATGAGGCTGACTCAGACATGAGATGGACTTTGAATTTCTCAGTAGCTAACAATGAGACAATGTACTGAGCAAAGCCAAGAAAATATTTGTATAGCGGAATGAGAAATTATAAGAGGGAAAACAACATTAAATTCCATCGTGGGAAATGACTGAATTAAATGGAAGATTTGACAGTTTGGAGGAGAACTAGACAAAGGAACATGACATGGCGAATGAAATTTGAATGAGATGGCTCACTTATTGTCATCACTATGAGGGGACTACTCTGTACATGACCAACTTTTGGGTGGTACCCCCGTAATAAATCTACATCATTCATTTAAAAGTCAAAAGGCCAAACAAAAGTCTTTGTAGGGGCACTCCCTGTGTTAATATTTGATTTAGTTGTGTTGTCAGGTTTTATCCATTGGGAGGGTCCCATCCTCTCTGCCTTTTGTGTACCATCAACCAGCTCACACTTTAACACTTCCGACTGCCACCACAGGGTCCCACCGTCTGTCTCAATTTATTACAATAAATTTGTAAGTACTTTTAGTGTCAGTCAGTTTTTCCTTCCACCAATGATCAAATTTTCTCTTTCAGAATGTCCATTAGGGTTTAAGGTCAAGTTTTTGTCATCTCACTAGATCTTCCATTCAAAAAAATTGGTCACTGGTTAGTGTGTCTAGGTTGTCAAATACTCCTTTACAAAATTGCCAAGTTTTGGTCGCTATCATTATGCTCTTAGATGTGCCATCTCTGAAAACCTTTACAGTCATCTTAGCCATCATCCATCTTTTCCTCATAATTTTAGCGCCATACACTCTCAAAAATCAGCCTTTTTCCCTCAGTCGGTGTGATTTTCTCCGTCGTTGCGCTTTTCCAAATGCACGCTACACTTTTCCTCTTTTCGATGCGTTTTTTGCAATGGTTCTACACTTTGTGGTACAAGGATCCTAAACAGTTACAGAAGGTCTCCAAGATAAGCACAAGTCTACACAAGGGATAAACAAGTAAGTTTAATCCATTCCTACTCTCTTTCACTCAGTTTATCAAAATCTATGACGAGGAAACTTCTCATGGGCTCCTAAGCTACGCTTCTCATCAAGACTTTATTTTTCAATTGGTAAACCCTAGCAATCCCCCTCCTATCATACCCTAACCTCCTACATGTCTAAAAACATCCCTAAAACCATAAAACATGTCATTTTCATTCCCTAAAACCTACACCTACTCACTACACTTTTAGCAGTTTCTTTAGTACAATGCCGTGTAAAAATTACCTAGCCCTATTCCCTCATCCTTTCAACCTCCATCCACTTCCCTAAGTTCCCTAACATCATTCCCCACCTCCTAAAATTTTATCACACTTATTCCTACTCTGTAACCCCATCATCCCACTCCTTTTTTTCCCTTCCCCTGTTTTGCTCCTAGGGTTTTCTATCACAGTCTACTATGGAGGAGGAGAAGAAAGCTTACAAGGGTGGGAAAGTGTTAAGCTATGAACCATCAAATACTCAGGAGCTGATGTCTTCACCAATTACCAAATAGTGCTTTCAACATGTAGGGTGTCTTGAATTTTGTGAGTTGGTGCAAAAGGTTCAATACCATGTTGAATTGACAAAATTATTTGTCACAAACCTCAAAGAGAATAAGGTCACAATTACAGGTGTCACATTCGCTATCTAAGTTAATGTCATAGCAAAAACTACTGGAATACCCAACATTGGTGAAAAGTGGTTCAATACTCAAAAATTAGATGCTCAACTATATCAACCCTACCTCAAAGCTCCATACAAATATGACATCAAGAGGATCTTTCCTTTTGGCCAACTCCTTGACAAGTTTGCACTGCTAATGGAGATCATAATCAAGTATTTCACTTGTGAAGGGAGATTCTCTAGACTCTATGGCTATCACATAAGACTTCTTATGCATTTCACTAGGGTAAGACTACTCAACATACCTTATTATATTTACAGGAGCATAGAAAAAATGGCATACAAAGTTCAGCATATGAACAGTGAGCTACAACAAAATACCTTCTTTCATCACTCCCTCATCAAGATTATTGTCCTTCATAATCTTAAACAACTGAAAATTGACTGGAAGACATTCATTGGAGAAGAGGTCTTTTTGCCTTCTTCCAACTATCCTATTAGACCTACTTCATCCTCAGCACCCCCTGCTCAAATAGAAATTGGCTCATCAAGTAGGTCTGCAACGAAAAAGAAGAAAGGTGAGGATAAAGTAGTGCAGACTTATTAGAGAGGAAACATGCTTGTGTTTGCTCCATAGGTTGTGGAAGGGGCCAGGACTTCTACATCAGCACAACAAGGATGAATTTTGCATCATGAGACTACTTCAAAGGTCAATGAGGTCCCTAAACAATTGAGCAACCTATAGTGAACAAGGAGAATGAACTTAAAAGCTTGCAGGAAAAATTGATAGAGGCAAATTCTTTGATAGAATGCCTACAGAAGGAAAACATGCAGCTAAAGATTGACAAGATGCTTCAGGAGACTAAGAGTAAACAAAAATCAACGACAAAAGGCTCTAAGAAGGAAATTCAACAATAAAACAAGAGGTCATGATGGATGAGCTTATTGACAGGGAAATTGATGAAGACAAGGAATATTAGCTAGAAAAATTCAATGATCATTTGGAGAAGCTGCTCAAGAAGGAAAACAGGGACAAGAGACTTCAGAAACACATGGCTGCCCATTATTACACCGGGAACATGATTCTGAAGGTCAAAGTCAAGCAAATGAAAGCTAGGCTAAATGAAACACTAATCAAGAAAAAAGGGAAGGAAAAAATAGATTTGATTTATGATGCCTCCCTTATAGCATAGAATACCACTTGATTACCTTGCATTTCAATTTTGAAGAAATTTGGATGAAATTTTATTTTTTGAGCATTTTTGTAGTTTTGGTACAGTCAACCTGTAAAAAGCGTAGCGTGGGCCACACTACGCTTTTTCTGGGGAGCTACTATCGACAAAAAAATTACATGGATGGAAGGAATTTGACCTATACATCATCTTTTAACACTTAGCTTCTTCATTCATAATCTTTTAGAGGGATAAAATTTTGAAAACCACTCAAAAAACACCTTTCTGCCCTATTTTTGGAGGCCACGCTATGCTTTTTTACTAGTCTTGGGAGAATTGACTTTTGAGGGGAAATACTTGGTCCTTTTTAGTGCTTTAGAAATCCATTGTGTAGCAGGCATAAATAGATTTCCCATGAGCTACGATGAGCTAAATTTGGAGTTTAGAAAGGCCTCCCAAAGTTTCCTGTAAGATCACACTATGCTTTTTGCATCCCATACTACCTTTTCACATAATTCATTGTGCTTTATCCAGGAGGCTAAATTTCATTTGCAGTTTGACCTATTTTGAATTTTTACCTAAGTAAATATTTAATTGAGCATTTAATCATGTAACTAAGATTTAGTTATGTTAGATGAAAGTCAAATGAGGTAGATGCATGCTAGTAAGTCTTTTGTTTTGGTCAAATGAATCAGTTTTACTATATGGAGGGTTTGTTTAAACCTCCCTAGTCATTAGGGTTTTGGTTGAGATATTTGAGGAACAACACCACAAGGCATGGATTCGAACCCTGAGAGTAGGGAATTGATGTTTCAGTCTATATGTATCATTTTCTAAGTCATTTGAATGGTTGGACTTGAGAGGAGAGAACTATTGTAGCTTGTACTTGGACATTTTCTGGAAATCAAAGGATACAGTTTGCAGCTATTATCTAGGAATTCATGTGCAGTAAGTTTCTCATGTTCTTTTTCCTCTGTTATTACTTTAAGGGGGCTTTGGAAGAAATGCAGTGCAATGATGTAAGTGTGGAAGCCAATTTGCTTATCAAAAAGTCCAAAATCAAACCAGAGAAACCTAAGAAGAAAGTTACTATTAAGGAGGAGTCATCTTCTTCTTCTTAGATAAAGCTTGACACTCTGATTAAAACAATGGAAATAATGATGGACAGAATGGCTATTGATGATACACAAGTGGAACCTTCAATAAGGAATCCAAACTACAAGGGACATCAACAATCATAGTTCCAAAATAAGCAGAAAGAATAGAAAAATCAGGATCCTGAGGGACAAATCAAAACACCATTTCAACAAAAATACATGCAAGGTCCGGAAGATGATAAAGAAGAAATTTCTGAGGCTAACAATTTCTTTGAGGAAGATGAATTACCTACCTTTCTGACTGAGGAAGATCATTTTTCTCAAGAATGAATAACACCAAGTGATCAACAGTTCATCCTTGCCAATGATGATTCATGGTTAATGCAAATTGGAGAGCATCAAAGGGGATATCAAAATGCCCTCAATCATTTGCAAAAATAATACAACTTGAGGGGCATAAATGTCCCTGTAACATTACATCAGAAAAGGTAGAATGTTCAGAAAGACACACCAGATAAAGAAGAAGATCTTGTAGATCAAAACAGAGAAAAAGAGATTGTCATTCTGAGTCGGGATAAAAAAAATGAAGCTTCTACCAACAATGTGAGAAAGGACAAGGAGGTTCAAACTGAAAGTCAGAGAAAGGAGTCTACAGCCAAAGGATAGCCTGAAAAGAAGGACACCACAACAAAATAGGTAGACAAACAATCCAATTTGTTTAGCTTAGAGAATGAAATTTCCAAATTGAAGATTTCAGTTCCTCTAATTGAACTAGTAAAAAATGAAAAGTACAAATTCTAGATTGCTAATATGTTGAAAGTATATCAAATGTCATATACTGTCAATGTTTCTGATAATGAGCCTGCAATTTTATTTCATCTAGCTATAAAGGGAAGTCCTGAGGATAATGAAGTTCCCTATTTCTATCTTAGTTTGAATCTCCATGAGTTTATACTCCATAATGCCATGTTAGACTCCGGTGCCTCACATAACTCGACCTTACCATGATTTGTATTCTTTTGATTTAGGGAGAGTCAAATTCCTTGGCCTCATCAAAGGTCTAGTAGTGTTCCTCAACCAAATTCTAGCCAATAATGTGTTTATGGATGTAGTGGTCACCGATATACCTCCACAGTTTTGCATTTTACTTGCATGGTCTTGGGGGGAAAAGTTGAAAGGAACCTTGCAACTTGATTTTTTATATGCTACTATACCGGTATTTGGGCAACTTAGAAAACTATACTGGGAGAAGAAGATGAAATTCATGATTAGTAGCAAAGAAAGACCAAATAATCACCCTATCCACGCTATACATACCAATCTAGAGTCTTTCATTTTGTATAGTGATATGAATCCAGTTGATGATGACAGTCAAATTGTTCAGATTTTAGAAGTTTCAAATGTCATAAGTAGTGTACAGAAATATATGATTGCAAAAAAATAGGAAAATGATGGAGAATGTTTGCAACCAGAAAATTCATCCGAAGAGATTGTTGAATTAGTGCTAGAAACTCAGATTATTGAGAGAGTAAGTCATCCTCTAGAAAATCAAAAAGATTAGTCTTCCAAAATTATGTTTCCTGATGAAGAAGAAGGTCTTTGGACCATGGAGTTTGATGGTGCATTGGGGAAAGAAGGAGCTGGGATTGGCATGTGGATTCATGGCCCCTTGCATCAGTCATGTAAAATTCCTCAAAATGTGATATTAAGTTCTTATAAGTTAGATTTTGATTGCTTGAATAATGAGGCGGAGTACGAAGCACTGATTGTTGGCCTTAAAATTCTGAAAAAACTGGGAGCAAAGAGAATTTCAGTTTATGGCGACTCCGAATTAGTAATTAAACAGGTAAAATGGGAGTACTAGGCCAAGCATCCAAGGATGTGAGCTTATAGAAATGTTGTCCTTGAAATTCTTAAGACTTTTTTAGAATATACTTTGTCTTTGATTCCTAGAACTCAAAATATTATGGCTAATTCTCTTGCTACTGCAGCAAGTATGGTTAAGATTCCTACCCGTTCAAGTAAGAAGCATTCAACTCATGTCAAGCATGACCCAATGGTCCATGACAATCTAAGATATTGGCAAGTGTTTTGGGATGACAAATAGATTAATAAATTTTTGGAGATGGAGGATGAATTTCTAAATTCCCATATTGATGATACATGGGATGAAGATGACTAGGAAATTGAAGCAACCGAGGTTGAAGTGTGGGAGTTGAAAGACAATAACATTCCACGAGGTCTTGTACATTTGGAAGAGTTATTTGATTTTGATGATGTTGCTAGAAAGCCCATCATAGTCCCCACAGAAATAGGTGTTGAATATGTAAACATTGGTACAAAAGATAAGCCCAAGATGGTAAAATTACCAAGTTCTTTATCTCTTGGAATCAAAAGTAATTATATTTCTTTGTTGATAGAATTTTCTGATGTATTTCCTTAGGACTATTCAAATTTAAAGGAGCATGATAAGAACATCATTCTGCACACTATACTGGTCAAACCTGATCAAAAGCCATTCCGCCAGAAGCTGAGAAGGATTAATCCTAAGTTGCTGCCATTCATTGAGAAAGAGGTAAACAGACTTTATAAATCTGGTATTATAGTTCCTATCTATTTTTCTGAATGGATGTCAAATCTTGTGCCAGTGAGAAAGAAGACCAGGGATATTCTTTTGTATCAATTTCATAAATTTGAACAAAGTGTCCTTAAAGGATAATTATCCTCTACCGAAGATGGATCATATTCTGCAAAGGGTAGTTGGGTCTTCCAGGATGTCATTTCTTGATGGATACTGGGGCTACAATCAAATTTTAGTGCACAAGGATGATCACTTGAAAACAACCTTCACAACACCATGGGGTACATTCATGTACACGAAAATGTCGTTCAGATTAAAGAATGCAGGAGAAACATTTTAGTGGGCTATGGACATCACTTTCACCAACGAAAAGGATGTTTTTCTAGTTATTTATTTAGATGATCTCACGATTTTTTCTAAATCTAATGAGGAACACTTACATCATCTAATAATTGTATTTCAGAAAAGCAGAAAACTTGGCATTTTGCTAAATCCTAAAAAGAGCCTTTTTTTCCATGGAAGAAGGTAAGCTACTGGGGCACATCATTTCCAAATATGGCATCTGGATTGAACTTGCAAGAGTTGAAGCCATTTAGCAGTTAGATTTTCTGAGGAATAAAAATGAAATTCAGTCATTTAATGAAATTAATTTTTTACGAAGATTCATCCCCAACATCACTAAACATTTGAGGGACATGACAAAAATGCTGAAAAAGGAAAGTGAGGTAAGATGGTTTGAAGATGCTAAGAAGTCTTTCAATGAAGTCAAATTTTCATTATCTACTGCTCCTACTTTAATCAGTCCTAACTATACTTTAGATTTCATTGTATTTTCATTCGCCTCGGAGCATACTTTAGTAGTTGTCTTGATTCAAAAGAAGGATAAAAAAATGAACAAACCATAGTAGTTTTCAGTCTGACAATAAGGGATGTAGCACTAAAATAGAAAATTATTGAGAAGTAGGCTTTGGCTTTGGTGAGAGAGCTTAAATACTTCCGAGTATATATTTTTCATTCTCAAACTATAGCTTATGTTCCAACAACTACAGTAAAGGAAGTTCTTATGCAGACTGATCCAGAGGGTTGGAGGAGAAAATGGATAACAACAATGTTAGAATATGATCTGGAAATAAAGCCAACAAAGCTCATTAAGGGATAGGGTTTGGCCAATCTCATGGACGAATCTAATTTGCATGCGTTACATATCAATCTGAATGCAACCCTTTCCGAAAAAGAAGTAGAAGATTCAAAGATACAGGTGTCAGATATGTTCACTTCTCCATGATACTTTGACATAGCTTATGTATTGAAAAATTTAAATCCTTTGTCGGAAGTGCCAAAAGGTAAAAGTAGATCATTAAAATTGAAAGCTTCAAATTATTGCATTCTTGATGGTGTTTTGTTTTGGAAAGATCCAGGTGGTGTATTACTGAATTGTCTTGTTGAAAATGAGGAAAAGGATGTGATGATTGATTTCCACAAAGGATATTGTGGTGGCCATCTCTTTCGGAAAAATACAATCAACAAAATCTTTAGGTTTTGGTTTTATTGGCCTACTCTTTTTGAAGATGTGTACAAAACAGTAATGAGCTGCCATGAGTGCCAAGTTTTTCAAGGGAAAATAAAACTTTTGCCATTGCCTTTGCAGCCAGTGTCAGTTTCAGCTCCATTCCAGCAGTGGGGTTTGATTTTGTTGGAAAAATCCATCCTTCATCGTCTACACAACACAAGTGGATCCTAACATCCATGGACTAATTTATGAAATGGATTGAAGTAATCCCAACTAGGAAAGCCATTGATTCTATTGTCATTCAGTTTATTGAAACTAATACCTTGTCTAGATTTGGCTGCCCATAGAAAATAATCACTGACAATGCTGCTTCTTTCAAGTCCAAGAAATGGTGGAGTTTTGTGAGAAGTACCATGTCACGTTGGGTCATTCTACCGCTTATTACCCACAAGGTAATGGGCTACCTGAATCCTCTAATAAATATCCAATCAACATCATTAAGAAAGTTTTGGAGGTCAATAAAAAGAACTAGCACAAAAGGCTCATTAATTCTTTATGGGTGGATAGATTCACTACTAAAAAATTAATAGGCATGTCTTTAGTTGGTGTACGGGGTTGATACTGTTTTTCCTTCATCCCTTATTGTTCCAGTCATGAAACTTCTGCAAGAAGTGAGAAATGAACTAAATGATGTGTAGCAGAGGATAAGTCAAATGATCCATTTACAACAAACTGGGGAAGAAGTATTTCAAAATAATTCCAAGCTTCAAGAAAGGATTAAAAAGATGTATGACTACAAGACCAAAGAACATAAATTCAACATGGGTGATTGGGTTCTTCATTGGGATGCATGGAATGAAGAGAAGGGAAAACACGAAAAGTTTGAAAAACAATGGAAGGGACCATACAGAATCTCAGACTTCAGGGGGAAGACTACTTATCTGTTGGAAGAAATGAATGGTGAAAGTTATTCAAGAGGAGTGATCAATGGTAGGCTTCTCAAGCACTAGTATACCTAAAGAAATTTTGCAAATTTTTCATGATCATTTTATATACCAATTTACATTTTATGTCATATTTTGCAGTGGCTATTTTAGGAATTTAAAGCCGAGGAGAAGGTCATAAGGCTTCTTTGATTAGTTGTTGTTTTAAATTTTTTGTTTCTTTTATTTATTGTTTGTAAAGGTCAGCCAATTATACAATTTTCAGTTTCAATTTAGTCTTTTCATTTTGACTCCATGCTCAATGAATAAGGATACTAGGTCTACGGTGTTCTTGACACCTCCTATGGAGCTGCCATCCCCAGAATGTTAGCGCCAATCTATGTTTCCTTCCACCAGTGATCAAATGTTCTCCTTCATAATGTCTGTTAGGGTTTAAGGTCAAGTTTTTGTCATTTCACTAGGTCTTCCATTCAAAAACTTTGGTCACTAGTTAGTGTGTCTAGGTTGTCAAATACTCCTTTACAAAATTGCTAACTTTTGGCACTGTCATTATGCTTTTAGATGTGTAATCTCTGAAACCTTTTATGGTCATCTCAGCCATCATCCATAATTTCCTCATAAGTTTAGCGCCATACACTCAAAAATCATTCTTTTTCCCTCAGTTGTTGCACTTTTCCAACTACACATTGCGCTTTTCCTCCTTTCGCAACGCTTTTTGTAGTGGTGCTATGCTTTGTTGTAGAGGGCTTCTAAACGGTTGGAGAAGGTCTCCAAGATAAGCATAAATTTGCACAAGGGATAAACAAGCAATTTTAATCCATTCCTACTCTCTTTCACTCAGTTTATCAAAATCTATGGTAAGGAAACTTCTCATTGGCTCCTACGCTACACTTTTCATCAAGACTTTCTTTTTCAATTGGTAAACCCTATAAATCCATCTCCTGTCATACCCTAGCCTCTTACACATCGAAATACATCCCTAAAACCCTAAATCTTATCATTTCATTCCCTAACACCTATTTCCAAAACCTACCCCTACTCGTTGTGCTTTTAGTAGTTTCTTCAATATAGCCCTGTGTAAAAATTCCCTAGCCATATTCCCTCATCCTTTCAACCTCCCTACACTTCCCTAAGGTCCCTAACATCTCTCCCCACCTCCTAAAATTTTATCACACTTATTCCTACTCCCTAACCCCATCATCACACTCCTTTCTTCCCTTCCCCTATTTTTCCTCTAGGGTTTGCTATCATAGTCTACTATGGAGGAAGAGAAGAAAGATTACAACAAGGGTGGGAAAGTGTCAAGATATGAACCATCAAATACTCAGGAGCTGATGTCTTCACCAATTACCAAATAGTGCTTTTAGCATGTGGGGTGTCTTGAATGTTGTGAGTTGGTGCAAAAGGTTCAATACCATGCTGAATTGACCAAGTTATTTGTCACAAACCTCAAAGAAAATAAAGTCACAATTGCAGGTGTCACATTATCTATCTCAGCTGATATCATAGCAGCAGCTACTGGAATACCCAACCTTGGTGAAAAGTGGTTCAAGACTGAGGAATTATATGCTCAACTATATCAACCCTATCTCAAAGCTCCATAAAAAGTTCACGTCAAGAGGATATTTCCTTTTGGCCAGCTCCTTGACAAGTTTGTATCCTTGATGAAGATCATAATGAAGTATTTCACTTGTGAAGGGAGATTCTCTAGAATCTATGGTTATCACATAATATTGTTTATGCATTTCACTAGGGTAAGACTGCTAAACATACCCTATTATCTTTACAGAAGCATAGAAAATTGGCATACAAAGTGAAACATAGGAAGAGTGAGCTAAAAAAAAATAGCCTCTTTCATCACTCCCTCATTAAGATTATTGTCCTTCATCATCTTAAATAGTTGAACATTGACTGGGAGACATTCATTAGAGAAGAGGTATTTTTGTCTTGTTCCAACCAACCTGCTAGACCTACTTCATCCTCAACACCCCTTGCTCAAACAGAAATTGGCTCCTCAAGTAGGTCTACAATGAAAAGGAAGAAAGGCGAGGATAAAGTAGTGAAGACTTATCAAAGAAGAAACAGGATTTTGTTTGCTCTACAAATTGTCAAAGAGACCATGCCTTCTACATCACCACAACATGGATCACTTTTATATAAAGAGACTACTTCAAAGGTCAATGAGGACCCTAAAACAATTGAGCAGCCTATAGTGAACAAGAAGAATGAACTTAAAATCTTGCATGACAAATTGATAGAGGCAAATGCTTTGATAGCATGCCTACAATAGGGAAACATGTAGCTGAAGGTTGACAGGATGCTTCAAGAGAAACATATCATGAAATTGCAAAAGGAGACTAAAGGTAAACAAAAATCAAAGACAAAAGGCTTTAAGAAAGCAATTCAACAACAAAGGAAGCAGGTCACGGTGGATGAGATTATTGACAGGGAAATTGATAAAGACAAGGAATATTGCCTAGGAAAAGTCAATGATAATTTGGACAAGCTACTCAAGAAGGCAAATAGGGATAAGGGACTTCAAAAACACATGGTGTCCCACTATTACACTAGAAACATGATTCTAAAGGTCAAAGTCAAGCAAATGAAAGCTAGGCTAAATGAAACACTAATCACGAAAAAAGGGAAGGAAAAATTAGATTTGATTTATGATGCCTCCATATAGCATAGAAGACCAATTGATGACCTTGCATTTCAATTTTGAAGAAATCTGGAAGAAATTTTGTTTTTTGAGCATTTTTTCAGTTTTGGTACAGTCAGCCTATAAAAAGCGTAGCGTGGGCCACACTACACTTTTTTTGGGGAGCTCCTATGGACAAAAACTCTACATGGATGGATGGAATTTGACCCATACATCATCTTTGGACACTTGGATTCTTGATTCATCAGCTTTTATAGGGAAAAAATGCCCAAAAACCACCCAAAAACACCTTTCTACCTTGTTTTTGGAGGCCGCACTGTACTTTTTGACCAATCTTGGGAGAATTGACTTTTCAAGGGCAATACGTAGTCTTTTCTAGTGCTTGAGGAATCCATTGTGTAGTGGAAAGAAATAGATTTCCAATGAGCTATCATGAGATCAATTTGGAGTTTAGGACGGCCTCCAAAAGGTGCCTACAAGATCATGCTACACTTTTTGCAGCCCACACTGCGCTTTTCACAGAATTCGTTGTGCTTTTTCCAAGAGGGTAAATTTCATCTGCAATTTGACCTGTTTTGACTTTTTACCTATGTAAATATGTAATTGATAATTTAATCATGCAACTAAGATGTAATTATGTTAGATTAAAGTCAAACGAGGTGGATGCATGCTAGTAAGCCTTTTGTTTTGGTCAAATGAATCACTTTTACTATATGGAGGGTTTGTTTAAACCTCCCTAGTCATCAGGGTTTTGGTTGAGATATTTGAGGAACAGCTCCAGAAGGCATGGATTTGACCCCTGAGAGTAGGGAATTGATGTTTCAGTCTACATGTATCATTTTCTAAGTAATTTGAATGGTTGGACTTGAGAGGAGAGAACTATTGTAGCTTGTACTTGGTCATTTTTTGGAAATCAAAGGATACAATTTGCAGCTATTATCTAGGAATTCATGTGGAGTAAGTTTGTGATGTTGTTTTTCCTCTATTATTACTTTATATGAATGATATTTGTCTTTCCTTTCCATTCATCATCTCTTTAATAGTTTTCATAATTCTTTTCACTAAGCTTTGTTTTGATGGAAAATTATTATATGTTACTTTTACTCTTGCTTAATGAATTCATGTTTGATGCTCATTAAGGCCTTTATGCTTCTTCTGAACATCATAATACATCAAAAAAATCTAAGATCCATCACAAAGGTATTGTTACCTTGCTCCTTCATATCTTTTTTGTTGTAACCCTTTGACCCTCTGACCTAGATACCTGGTTTTTCTCCCTTATCCAACATCAAAACCCCTAAATTTCCCAACATTCACCTCAGCTTAGCTATCTAGCCTAAAATACTTTATATCTCAGTCATCTTTTGACTGTAATTTCATAAAGAGAGCCCTCTCTAGTTTGGTAGGGCTAGCTACCAAACTAAAATCTTGGTCTGTGCTTACCTCCGTTGATTCCTCTCAGCCTGGGACATTGTGGAGGATAACATGTACAAGATATTAGTAATGAAAAACACTTTTATAAACCAACATAACTTAGTTTAATAAAATAAAGAAAATTCTTTCAATTTTTTCATTTCCTCTTTCAATATTTGATTTTTTTTTTACACTTATGTTTAACATGTACATCACATATAATTTAAAAAAGGTTACAATAGGACTCAAACCAAAAGAACCAACCTGGGCATCCAGAGTCCAAACCACCTCACCCTCATCAATAGAAACATGTATTTACCGTAATCCATCCTGAATCGCTAGGCCAACAAAATAAAAATTTCATAACAAGATTAACCATGATCTCCACCCGTTCACTAGGCTAAACAAGCATGGATGCCACTAGATCTCTCCACCTACATTGTAAGGAATTTTAATGTCTCCCATTCTCTCAGGATTTACCACAATCTAAACCCGAACCACTAGGCCCTAAATTGAGACCCATTCTCCAGGATTGACCACATATCCGAAACCCGAGATTACTAGGCCCAACAGAGAGAAAAACACCTCTTGGGTTTATAGTATATCCTACCATTCACCAGCAAGGATTCCTAGGACCATGTTGGCCGAATAAATCAATCTTGTGGACAAGACCGATCTCCCCAGTATCAGAAGATAGTCTAGCAACAAGCAAACAAGCAAATCTATCTTTCTCTAAACATATGTGATTCATAAAAACTATAGAGGTGTTTAGACCCTACATTAAGTCCAATGCTAGTTTGTGGTGGTCATCCTTCAACCATTCGAAAGAGTTTCCTTTTGAGAATCTACAATCACAAATAAGCAAACATCAAATAGCACCTACATAGCTAATATCATAAATCATGTTCATTATGGTGATCAAGGAATCCATAAAATAAACCATAAAACAGTAGCTTATTGAGAAAAACAAACTTGTTTCTATTAACTTTGAAGTAGAAGAACCTTACAACCTTTTCAGCCTTGATGTTGAACAAGCTCTTCCCACGGTCCGAAACAGGAATCTCCTTTACTTTGACAAGCCCTACACTCTTCCAAATGAGATCAAAGAGGTACGTAATCTCTCCTCATAAAAGCTCAAATAAGAAGACTACGTTCCAGTAGCATTTCACCTCAAAAATATTCAGCTTTCAACCTCTCCCCAGTAACCAGCCCAATGCTTCATTTTATAGTGCAGAGGAAGGAGGTTATAAGTCCACCTATGAAGGGATAGAGTCCTCCTTCAAAGGGATAAGCTCCTCACATCAAGGGGTTAGCTCCTTAAGGTATGGGATGCATGAACCTTAAGGGAGCGAACTTGCCACCTCAAGATTCATTCCAAAAGCTTCTAGAAATGACTCAAAGTGAGTTTTTAAGAATATACTTGCACCTTTTTAACTTTTACAGCGGTATGCACCCATAACACAGAGACAGAGTGGTTAAGTACACAGGAAACATGACCATTAGGTGTGGGACTGCAGGTAATGCTAAGAGAAAGTGCGGAACTAGAGTTTTAGAAACTTTTGAGGGCTTTCTCTCATTTTCAAGGCTTGATATGAAGAACTTAGGCTTAAGACTTACAAAGGAGGAAAGTATGAGTGGTAATGGACTGACATAGATTGCAGAATGTCAAGGTGACAATTTTTTGTGCAATAGATTGCCCCCTAAAATGGGAAGTCTGTAATCAATGAAGATATAGTTTGTCATCTATGAAGAGTGAAGTACTTTATCATTTCAAGGATCATCCTGTGGACACCCCAGCGGAACCTGTAAAAACATTCAATGCAATATATATATATATATATATATATATATATAATATATATTATATAATATATATATATATATATTGATATGTGTGACCATATCATTGCTGAGGTAGGCATTCCCATACTCAAATTAAAACTGACTAGAAAACTGACTAAACTGTTCTAATACAGGAATGATTTTGTAATACATCAAGAGTGTAGACATATGTAGACACGGTATGGGTGCAACCATCTGTTTATGAATAGTCCACTGTATAATGAATAACAAAATTCCTTGTAGACTGGATGGTAGAAACTAGATCCAGGGTCTTGATTTCTACTTCTCGAACTAGTACGATTCTATCCATGTGAATAAATGTGTCAAAGTCGAACATGGTAGAAACCACTTGATTACCAATCAATGATGTGAACTGTTAACAAGTGTGAGGGAAACCACCAGTAATTTCAATGGCTCTCAAAATACTCAGTACAATCCATGAAATGTGAAAAAATGACCTGATGTCGAACAAGCCATAGAATCCTTTGATCGAAGGTCAATGATGCAACCTATCATCGAAGGCGAGAAACCTGCCATTAGGGCATGCATATTCCAAGGTACTAATAATTTCTAGATCATCTTTCCAGATAATGAGCTAAAGTCGATAGAAAGCACTCTGTAGTAGGCAAACCCACAACACGAAATCATAGATCAAGTTTTGAAGAAATATATTGGCAAGGACTAACTCAGGGATGGTCAAAATGGATGACAAATATTTTGCAAATGAATGGTTTGTTTGAACTGACCTCTTGAACACATAATGACACTACAGATGGTTTGGTGACAATTGACCCAAAGCTAATACCTAGAAACCAAATGAAGACTTTCAATATGGTTTGATTAACTGTTAGGCAAAGGATTTCCCAACTCAGATGAACAAAAAGTGTCGTATTCAAGAGTGGTTAACTGCTTCTCTAAAACAAAAAGTGTAACAAACAGGTTCCTTTTTCTCTCTTTTCCCCCACCATTTCTGGAAAGTAACTCTTTATTTTTGACAAGCTTGAGGAGGATAACATTTTCTTGTTTATAAGATCATCCTTCGGATGAGTCCAACTTAGTTTAAAATTTGAACCCTAAGAAGGAGTGGTACGTTCTTGTTTAAATTGAACAGGTCCTTTACTGTTAAATTTTAACGAGTCCAGTATAGGAAAAACTCGGTGTTTTTCAATTTTAGGGAGTCAGAAGAAAAACTTAAGAAAACTCCATGGGTGTCCTTTTTCATAAATTTGTGTCCCCCAAGCCCGAAAAAGTATAAAATAACACTTGAGAGAACCGCTTGACCATTACGATCAAGGAATACTTTTCATAATTAGTGGCTCCGATCTGAAAAAGTAAAAAACCGATCAAAGACACATCGTTTTATGACCAATATCAAACTTGAAATGACAAAAGTTCGGTGATGTTTTCATGTTTATACGGTCAGAAAAGAGTTGTAAGTGGACCGCCTTTTTAATTTTGTTTAACAAGTTTAAAAAGGAAAAAACTCGGCAATCTTTTCATATTTCACAAGTCAGAAAAGAGCTTAAAGAGGACTCCAATATTTTTCTTTTTCATAAATTTTGGAAGAGTCTGAAAAAGTGAAAAAATATGCTCTTTGTTGAAAATGATCAATTTTCCCCGAAAAATCCAATATTCTGCACAAAAACTCAAAACATTACTCATACCTGTTTAAGATAAATAAAAATGTATCAAAAAGTTACCTTTTTAAAGTGAAAAATAAATAAATTAAAAACTCATTTATTCAAAAAAGCTTATAAAAAGGGATTTTGTAAATTCATTTTTACCATTTGATTTCAGAGTGAAAGTGAGAGATTTTGGGTAAGAAACTTCTTGTGAAGATTGCGGAAAATCTGTCTGTTGGAATCGAAAACTGTCAGCTCTAGGTAATCCACATCATCCTTGTCTCGCATTTCAACTATTTACATTTCATTTTTAGGCTTTAAAATTGATTTTTTAAGGAGAATTTGGTCTAGAAAATCACTCACGGGGGTCTGCGGGTGCAACATGCGCCCCTGTGGACCTCGAATTTTTTCTACAAAGAAAAGAGTCGTGGGTCCGCACCTATTGCTTAGGACGAGTGCGGACCTATGCACTATCTGTAACCAGTGGGTGCAGACCCCGCAAAATGGATTTTAAAAATTCAAATTTCTCTATTTCCACCCAAAATTTTTTGAACTAAACTATTCTAATATGTCATTTTTGCATTTTAGGACATACAAAATGCTTGTTTGGCAGGAATGCAAGCATGAGGATTTGGACCTTGCCACAATAAATCATCCACCCACAATACGGGCATTGAAAGCATGCAAACTGTTTAAATTCTGGTCCATACTAGGCATGAGGGCCCAAGTAGACTTCTTGCAATGGCTGGTAGAAAGGTGGAACATACAGGACCTATGTTTCATGATTAGTGGCCACCGGCTCGAAATTGAGCTAGAGGACATATATTTCTTGACTGGTTTACCCAAGAGAGGTGAACGATTATCTCTTTTTGAGACTAGGCTAGGTGGCCAGTCTGTTGCTAGTCTCCGATTGGAGAGTTTTGCAATGATCAAACGAATCGATATTAAAACTATTGACCATCCTGAACTTAAGGTTATTGAATTGAATATCACTAGATTATGTAGGAATGCAGCATTGCATGTAGCTACTGGATCCCAGATGTAAATGGAAATAGACTGTTATCGAGGTACCATCATCAACTGGTGCGAGGCTGTGTCGGTGAATGTAAAAGGTCAACTAACTAGAGCAAAGAATGGACAACTAAAAAACATTGGATATGGTTTCCTCATTGTGAGTTTTGGTCTAGAGATGGTTCCTATGCTGGTCCCACAACATCTTTCTATTGAGGTTGGTCTTCCTCGAGAGCCTAAGATAATGTGTTGGGTTGCAATGATGGCCCGTCATCCTGGGGAGGGTTCAGAGGTTGTTTGATTTCTGCTTGAGTATTTTCGTTGGTTGAGGAACCAAATTTTTGTGATTCAGGATTTTCCATATGCTGGGATGGATTATCGTGGTGACCCAGACATGATTCTTCCACTAGGAGAGCAGTCGGATGATTTAAGTAAAATCATTTTCAACACTTTCTAATTTTTAACTAATTTTTTCTTTTGTTTTTTAAATCGTTGAAAACTGACAATAAAAAGTTTTAAATGCAGATGTGGGTCCACGATGACTAGCTACTCTCTAGCCTTATGAGAGGAGACACCCAGCTGCAGCAGTACCAGCCCCACAGGACCAATCTACAGAGATCCTGATTGATTTGGAGAATCATCTAGAGTGTTTGACGGTAGATATTCCAGAGACTAGCATAGATGATATCCCACTTAGGTTACAACGATATGTGATTGAGGTCCTAGGACCTTTTAGGAGGTTCCTTTGTAGGGTGGCCCAAGCAGTGGTTTCTTATCATGATTATCACCAGGGATAGGATGATCTCTTTTGTAGACTCACACAACATTTTTGTCTTTTTGTACTATCATTTTGCTGATCATAAGGTGTTTTTCAACCTATGATCGAAGACAATGTATATTTTGACACACTTCTATGCTATGATATATCACTATTACTGGCTATCTTGTGTAACATGTTATTGAATTTGTTTTAATTTTACTGTTTTGATTATTGCAAATGTCTACTTATCATACGAGAAGCAACTGCATCTGCTAATGTATTTAAATGTCTTGGAATATGTTGATATTCAATGTAATCAAATTCACGTTCCAAGAGGCGAACTCTCAAAAATAATCTTAATAACACTGGTAAACCCTGTTAAGCTGTAATACAACGAGTTCAGAATCTGACCTAACAATCAAACTCTAAATCCCAAATGAGATGGATTCAGATAATAACTCAATCACTGCACTATACTCTGCAACGTTATTCGTTGTTTGACCAAGGCTTACCCCATGCATAGATACTAACTCATCAGAGGGTGAATAGATAACCCAAGCTGCAGAAGAAATGTTCCATGTACTATGACAAGCACCATCAGCAAAACCAATGTATGTTTGAAGAGACGTCGACATCTTCAATATCAAGAGTAAAATCAAGATAAGCAAAAATAATGATAAAAGCACTCCCTACACTAGGCACACTTTCCTAATCTAAAACACACCAGCTATAAAGAAACTAATCTAACAAAAATCTCCACACCAAAATTTAAGCATAATATCTCTTCAGATAAAGCCCATTTTTGGGTTTACCCAAAGAGACATCATCAAAATCTACCAATTCATAGGCCCCTTTTACCAGCTTTCGCTTAACAATAAAAGGACCATGCCACATAGGTACAAATTTTCCAGTCCCTAGCTTATCGTTTGCTTGATCGTATAGTAAACTATGTCTCCTTCCGAAAAATTACGAGGTGTACCATTTCGGTCGTACTCAGCTTTTATTCGTTTTGCATGAGCCTCGATTGCTAATGCAGCATTGCGTCGATTCTCATCTAGCTAAGCTAAGTACAAAAAACATTTCTCCTCTTCAGAAGTGGCTGGGAGTAATTCCATGGCTAATTTTAATGATGGAATTTTGCATTCAATGGGTAACACTACTTCCAAACCGTAGACGAGTTGAAAAGGAGTGAAACTAGTTGATGTTTTTACTAAGGTTCGATATGCCCAAAGTGCTGAAAATAACATGTTATGCCAATTCGACCTATGAATACCAATGATTCATTGGATCATAGTGACTAGAACGTTATTGATAGCTTCAACCAGACCATTATCCTGTTGGTACTATGGAGTATAACTATCATGACACAGGCCAAGTTGATCTGTTAGTTCAGTCATCATGATGTTTTGAAAATGACTTCCATGATCAGTAATAATAGCTTGAGGAACACCAAATCTAGAAATTATGTGATTGAAAACAAAAATTGCAGCATTTTTTCCATCTGCCGAAAATGTAGGCATCGCCTCGACCCATTTAGTAAAATAATATACCACTAGGATGATATATGCATGCCTCCCATCCGAGTGAGGGTTACATGTAATAAAGTCAATACCCCACTTTGGAAAAGGACCGGCGATAATTATAGGGTGGAGAGGAGCGGGTGGAGCACGCATCTTACGATCAAAAATTTGACAATTGTGGCATTTCCGGACTGCATAGATACAATCTTTGAATAAGGATGGCCATAAATAACCAACACGCAATATATTTTGGGATGTGGCATACCCAGATATATGACCACCACATGCTCCAGAGTGATAGTCATTCAGAACCTTTTCAGCTTCTTCATGAGTTAGACAACATCGGAAAATAGAATCCGCCCCACGACGATAGAGTGTATCACCAACAATATTGTATTGTTGGGATTGGAAACGTATTTTCCGTCGCTGAGAATGTGAGATTTCAGGCTAAAAAGATTGGGTATGGAGATAAAAAATAATATCTCCATACCATGGATCAAGAGTACTGATAAGAAACAAGGATTCATCCGCAATGGGCTCTTCCGCCATAGTTTCAGTATCAGTACGCGGGAAATCACACATCAGTTCCGCAAAAACCAAAGATTTCTTTTCCTTGGATTTTTCAAATCCTGCAGGATAACTATCCATTTGGAATACTTGCCCCCTAACAATTGTTTGGTCAAAATATACATCATAGGGTTACAGTCGGAAATTACCATGGTTTTGCATAATAAGATGTAGTGACGAAATCCTTGAACAACTTGAACAACTGCCAAGGCCAATTTCTCCATATGCAAATATTTAATCTCAGTTGGATGCAGAGTTCGACTAAGATTGTAAATCACATGTTCATTGTTGAATTCGTCTTCCTAAACTAAAACCATCCCAATGGTGGAATGAGAAGCGGTGAGGTATAAAAAGTAATCCTGGTTGTAATTGGGAGGGTGCAATAATGGTGCATGGGTCAATGCGTGTTTTAGTGCATCAAAAGATTTGTCAGCTATCTCATCCCAAAAGAATGGAGTATTTTGTTTCAACAACCTGGCAAAACCTTTCATTATCTTGGCATAGTTAGGAATGAAACGACGTAAAAAGTTTTCTTTCCCTTGCAAACTTTGGAGTTGGCGAAGAGTCGAAGGAGGAGGTAATTTGATGATAGCTTCAACCTCCGAGGGATCGACATGAATGCCAACTTTTGAAACGATAAATCCTAGTAAATGACCCATTTCTACACAGAATACACATTTGTGTGGATTTAGCCTAATTCGATAATGCCTACATCTCATAAAGATAGCTCGTAAATGAGTGAGATGATCGGCTTTACGTAAGGAATGGGCAGGTAAATCATCGAGATAAGGCTGCACAATGTGCTTGATGTCATGAAATGCGTAAGACATAGCCCTTTGAAAAGTTGCTCCAACGTTCTACAATCCAAAAGGTAATTTGCAATAAGCAAATATCCTCCATGGACAAATGAAAATCGTTTTAGGTTGATCAACAGGAGTATGTTTATTTGATTGTAACTGGAAAAACCATCCATAAAGGAGAACATTTCACTGCCGACACAATCATCAATAATTTGATCAATATAGGGGGTTGGATAATTGTCTTTAGGACAAGCTCGATTAATATCCCTATAATTGATACATATTCTTATTGTTCCTTGCTTTTTGTTAACAGGAACAATATTCGATACCCAATATGTTAAAGGAATTGGATAAATGAAACCTACATGAAGTAATTTCTCAACTTCAGCTTTAATAGCAGCAACTTTTCTCGGATGTATCTAATGCAAACGTTGCTGGACAGGTTTAGCATCAGGATAAGTTTTAGTTTCATGGACAACAATTGATGGATCAATTCCTGGAATTTCTTCATATGACCAAGAAAACACGTCACGAAATTCTTGAAATAGGGCTTTATATGTTTAGATTTCATCGTCCGTATAGGAAGAACCTATATGAATGTTTTCAATAATTCCGGGTTTAACTAAAATGTCAATAGGAACTGTTTGAGAAATATTTCTAAAACTTAACTCAGAATCAGGATGTTGCAATGGATTATGTGGTTCTTTGACATAGTCACTAGTAAAAAAAGATGAAAAATCATTTTCAAAATGATCAAGCTTAGGTAAAAATGAAGATCAATGATGAAGATCTTCCCATGGTAAATCATCAATAGACAAAAGTTCATGAATTTTCTCATCAGCATGAACGGGATCAAAAAATGTTGTTGAAGCTGAGGTTGATATCGAAAGTGATTTGGACCACATTCATTGGATCAGTTTCGGTTGAACAAGAGTCAGAAAACAACTGTACAACCTGATATGCAATTTCAAAGGGACTCAAAGGCATCGCATTACCAAATGAGTCCACCTTGGAATCGGAAGGTATGATCCAAGGATCATCAAAAGCAATAATATTTGACGAAATCATATGAATAGTTGCAATAGAAGGTGATACATTACTTGGGAGGTTGAAAGCTGAATATTTTTGAGGTGAAATGCTGTTGGAACTTAGTCTTCTTATTTGAGCTTTTATGAGGAGAAATTACATATCTCTTTGATCTCATTTTGAAGAGTGTAAGGCTTGTCAAAGTAAAGGAGATTCCTGTTTTGGACCCTGGGAAGAGCTTGTTCAACATCAAGGCTGAAAAGGTTGTAAGGTTCTTCTACTTCAAAGTTAATACAAACAAGTTTGTTTTTCTCAATAAGTTGTTGTTTTATGGTTTATTTTATGGATTCCTTGATCACCATAATGGACATGATTTATGATATTAGCTATGTAGGTGCTATTTGATATTTTCTTGTTTGTGATTGTAGATTATCAAAAGGAAACTATTTCAAATGATTGAAAGATGGCTGCTACAAATTAGAGTTGGACTTAAGGTAGGGTCTAAACACCTCTATAGCTTTTATTTATGAATCACATATGTTTAGAGAAAGATAGATTTTCTTGTCTTCTTGTTGCTAGACTATCTTCTAATACTAGGGAGATCGGTCTTGTCCACAAGATCAATTTATCCGGCCAACAAATTGGTCGGGTGAAAAAGAATTCGAGGTGGTGAAAAACTAAGGCCTGGGTTTTCTAAAAAATTTGTCAATGATACATACCAAGCGTTCGTCCTAAAAGGACTGTAGAAAATTGATTCACGCTCCCTAAGTTCTAAAGTTAGTTGATTTTCGGTAAGAATTATGTCTTCGTCTGGACTAACAAGTTCTTCAATAGAAATGAGGCTAGAAGGAAGATTTTGGGTAATGATATTTCCTACCCTTGGTGAACCAGGACCAATAGAAGTTGGAGAAGCAAATCCTGAAGATGGAGTAGGAGCAAGTTCAGTTTCATGCTCAGAAATTTCAGGTTCTTTAGCTAATCTATTGGTAGGAGAAATACTACCAGTAACTTCAAAAAGTGAAATTGGCTCAGAAATATACTCTGTTATTTGTACTTGATAATCAGGATGAACAATTAAGGATGACTCTCTGGCTTCTGGTGACCCAACTCTACCATCACTAGGTGATACAAGAGCTCGTAGCCCTTTAAGCTAGCTTGGTGTATACTCAGGAGGTTACCCTCGAAGCCTACGAGATTGTCTCGGTAATTCAGCCACGATTAAATATTTAATTACTGACACGCAAACAAAGAAAAATTTCAATAAATCCACCTAAAATATCTAAAGAAACAAACAATTGAATCACATGCCTAAAAAAATCTAAGAGTTCAAACCACACACAAACAGTAACTTCCCATACTAAAAACACTAGTTGGTGATGAAATCCAACGTTGTAGAATTTTAATACAGAAAGGGCGGTTGGAACAATTACCCCGACAACCTGCTTAATGAAACAGACTGGCACAAGTTTCTTCACAAAACCGTCTTGAGTGAAGAGAACCCCCCAAAGAGTCCATGTGAGTCTAGTCGACGTCTGCTCCAGCTACAGTGAGACCCGTCCTTCACCATCACCTTAGGAAATAATCTTAAGTTTATGGACACTAAGGTTATCAACAACAACAAATACAACTGGGGGAACTGTCTATGATCCGATCTACGTGCAAGGGCAGAGTAACAAAGCTCAATCCCCTTGAAGTCTCCTCGACATGATCAATCTGAGGTTCACCAACAAGTGACCCAGGCTCCTTGACAATGGTTAATCCGAGGTTTACCGTTTATAATATGTGTAAATATTCTATCTTTCCCAATGAAATAGACATGATTGTCTCAAAGGTTCGGACATGATATCGTGATTGACTCCTTTAAGAGGAGCTTCCCAGAGTGTATCAATTACAATTGGATTTATTTCCTACTGCAAGATATAGCTACTTGTTTTTTCTAACTATCTTGGAGAGTTAATTACTCCCTACTCCAAGATACTAGCCTAAGCTATATTGGTGATAAGAGCCCTAGAAATGAAAAGATTACTAGATCAATTTCAATTATGCATTACTTTTATGAGTTGTTCTTTAAGTCAATAGGTATGGAAATTAAACTTTGATGGTGTGAAGACTCAACTCCAAAAACACTAAAAAATGCACCTAAAATGATAAACAATTTGTTTTTCCTTCAATGAATTTCTAGCTAAAAGAAAGAGTTCGAGAATGCAATTCTTTGAGAAACAAATCTTTCTTTCAACATGTAAATGAAAAGAAAATATTTTTGTCTTTTTCAATAAAAACTCCAAATAAGACTACTAATTATGCTCATAATAAATCCCTTTCCTTTTCAAAACTCGAAACTACAACAAACAATTTCTTTCAAAAGAGATCTATAGTTTCTAAAAAACACTCAAAAATACAAAACTAATTTTGAGTTCTAAAAACTTCTAAAAACCTAATGGAATAAAAGCTTCAATTCTTTTTTAGGACGTTTTACTTAGTTGTTCAGTAAACTAAGGATTCATTCGTTCAGAATAGCAAATCAATCAAAAACATCCAGATATGTTTTCTTTTATAAAAATGAAATTCAAAACTTATAACCAAGTTCGTTCAAAGATTTGCAAAGAGAAAACAAAATCTATTTCTCACAAAGGAAAAATTTCACAACCCAGTCAAACTCATCGAGAAGACAAAAAGACACCAGGGTAATCTAAGGTTTCTCAAGCTTCTAATCTTTGAGTCACTACAGAGACCGAGTGAAAACCACTCCATGCATGCAAAACTTCTAGAAAATCATCTAAAACAAAAATACCATTGGAACTTACTCACAAGAGATTTTTTGACTGAACACATGCAGATCTGGGTACACACTAAAAGTCATAAACAAAACCTAAACTTAACTGGAAGAAAACATTTTAGGTTTTTCAAAAAAAATTACAGGGTCTGCAGGCTTCCAGAAGAACCAGATGTGATACTGCTCTGTGTACTAAAGGATGAGTGTGAAGATGCCCGCACTGTCTATAAAGAGAGAGTGCGGTCCCCTGGAAACTTCGAAAGAAACAAAAAATGATCCAGATCCTAAAACTACCCAATCCAACACACATCAATAAAAAACCATAAACGAGAACAAGTTTCTCAAGTCAAAGACAAAGGAAAACCAAAAACCAAATTTAGTTCCCCAGTGGAGTCGCCGATTTGTTGGCCAGATAAATTGATCTTACGGACAAGACTGATCTCCCTAGTATCAGAAGATAGTCTAGAAACAAGCAGACAAGAAAATCTATATTTCTCTAAATATATGTGAGTCATAAACAAAAACTATAGAGGTGTTTAGACCCTACCTTAAGTCCAATGCTAGTTTGTGGCAACCATCCTTCAATCGTTCGAAAGAGTTTCCTTTTGAGAATCTGCAATCACAAACTAGCAAACATCAAATAGCACCTGCATAGCTAATATCATAAATCACGTTCATTATGGTCATTAAGGAATCCATTAAATAAACCATAAAACAACAGCTTATTGAGAAAAATAAACTTATTTGTATTAACTTTAAAGTAGAAAAACCTTACAACCTTTTCAGCCTTGATGTTGAACAAGCTCTTCCCAAGGTCCGAAAAAAGAACCTCCTTTACTTTGACAAGCCTTACACTCTTCCAAATGAGATAAAATAGGTATGTAATCTCTCCTCATAAAAGCTCAAATAAGAAGACTAAATTCTAGCAGCAATTCACCTCAAAAATATTCAGCTTTCAACCTCTCCCCAGTAACCAGCCCAATGCTTCATTTTATAGTGTAGAGGAAGGAGGTTACAGGTCCACCTACGAAGGGATAGAGTCCTCCTTCAAAGGGATAAGCTCCTCACATCAAGGGGTTAGCTCCTTAAGGTATGCGATGCATGAACCTTAAAGGAGCGAACTTGCCACCTCAAGATTCTTTCCAGAAGCTTCTAGAAATGACTCAAAGTGAGTTTTTAAGAATATACTTGTGCCTTTTTAACTTTTACAAGGGTCCACACCCATAACATAGAGACAAAGTGGTTAGGTATGCAGGAAACATGACCATTAGGTGTGGGACTGCAAGTAACGCTAAGAGAAAGTGTGGAACCAGAGTTTTAGAGACTTTTGAGGGCTTTCTCTCATTTTCAAGGCTTGATATGAAGAATTGAGGCTTAAGACTTGCAAAGGAGGAAAGTATGAGTGGTAATGGACTCACACAGATTGAAAAATGTCAAGGTGACAATTTTTTGTGCAACAAACCACCAAGGTAACACAATCTTAGCTTTACTACAACCCACGGTTTGGCACAGGGGTCAGTAGGCCAGTGGCTTTACCTTAATCCATATTATGGTTCAGGGACCACTAGGCCATGTGCTCTATCATTGGAGATCCACCTCACTTAACTTCGAATCCATCAGGTAATCTAGCTCAACCAAAATATGAGAACCCCATCATACCATGGCTATTTGGAAATGGAAAGGCTGGGTTGAAAAACATTGTTACACCTAGAAAAACCGATGCCATAACAACAAAAGAACCACATGCAATACCATGCATGACAAATATATAAAGTAAAATTCACATGCAAATCGATACCTGCAAAGAATCTCGCTGTAACTTCCTGATCCTACCTTTCCCTACATAATCTTTGCTTCCTCTTTCCTTCTTTTCATTTCTTGATCTAATGCCAAAATTCTACAAGGAAAATCTAAGTATCCAAGAGTGAGTGAGAGAGAGAGAATAATGAGAAGGCTCCAAAACTGAATTGGAAAAAGGTTACAAACTAATCCTTAGAAGTATTTTTATTAATGAGGCCTCTATTTTCTTCATTTTCCATTATTTTCCTTCATTTTCCTCCTCACATGCAACTTGTGACCTTTCACCTCCATTTTCTCCTAATTTCCATTATTTTCATAAATAAATGTGCCAAAAATTCCATTTTTCCTTTCCAAAGCCTTAGCAATTGCCTTTGCCAATTTAATTAGTCATAATAAACCAATGAACACCCACACTAATATGTCTTTCCCAACATTCAACTTGGAATAAGTGTCCCATCAACCGTGGTTATTATTTTTGCCTTTATTAACTTTTATTACATGGAATTTTCACTAGGGTTGTTATAGTTCATTAGGAGGATGATCTAATGGTAAAATTTATGTTAATTTAGGTTTTTTTCCACTAGAAGGAAATCCTTGGTTTATATGACGGAAATGTATTGCGACTGTGTATTATTATTCTGAGCGAGAAAGAGAGAGGAGACTATGTGAGAGAGAAGAGGAAATTACAATGGATCTATTATAGGTTGTATCTCTTCATTTTGCTAGATAATATAAATGGAGTGGATGTTTCTCCATGGATGTAACCCAAAGTTGGTGAACCACGTAAATTTTTGTCTCTCTTATTTTATGTGTTTTCTGTGTTTACATTTATGCAATGTTTTATGTGGTCCATTGCTCTGTAGTATATAATTTTCCAACAAGATGTGTGTGGACCTTTCTCGAAAGCCTCCACGACCAAGAACAAGTATTATGTTAAATTTATAAATGTTTTCTCATGTAAGTTACAGATTTTATTCATGCAGAAGAAAGACTAGACATTCTCCAAATTTTGTGAAGTTAAAGCACTGGTTGAGAAAGACTCTAACAAGAAATTGAAGGCTCTCAAGAGCAATGTGTCGAATGAGTTCAATAACTTTTGTGCAGAAGAAGGAATTTGACAGGAGTTAATAGCACCCAATAACCCACAGCAGAATGGGGTATATTAGAGGAAGAACAAAAGTATTGTGGGAGATGCACGAGCAATGTTACATGATCAGGTCCTACCATTGCACTTGTGGGCTGAAGCATGCAACACAATTGTATATGTGCAAAACATGAATCCTCATCAGATTCTTGGGATGAGTCCACAAAAAAATTATTTTTAAGGGAAGTAGCCAGATGTGTCACACTTCAAGATCTTTGGTTCATCAGTTTCTTATCATGTTACCAAATATGCAAGGAAAAATCTACAGCCAACAACTGAGTTGGGAATATTTGGGGGGTACATTGATACATCTCACAACTATCAGGTGTACCTTCGACCTCATAGGATGATATTTGTTCATAGAGATGTGAATTTCAACGAAGAGATGGCCATGAGATGTTCCCTTGAGAGGGAGCTTTAGTTTCATGCAGATGAGAAGGTTTTGGCTCCAAAGGAAGTATCTTAGGATGATGTGGAGCAATCATAATCAGAGGAGAAGAGAGTGGAAGCACCCATACATACAGAGACATTCAGAGATGGAAGGAAATGCACTAGAGAAGCTTATAGATTATTGCATGATACCATAGAGAATGTGGGAACACCCACATCACAACGTAGGCAAAGGAGGTCACTAGATCGGTACACTAGGTACATGACTATGATGAGTGATCTAGTTGAGACAAAAACATCCTCATTTGAGGAAGTAGTGCAGAAGCCAGTATGGGTTGATACCATGGTAGAGTAATATGATTCCATAGTCTAAAACAATATTTTGGAAGTTGTCCCAAGACCAAAGAACAAGTCAGTGGTAGTTTCTAGGTGGATCTACAAGGTAAAGAAAACATCAGATGGAAGCATTGAGAAACACAAGGCTAGATTTGTGGCCAAGCTTTTCTCTCAGGTGGAGGGAATTGATTACGAGGATAGATTTGCTCCAGTATCAAGGTACTCTTCAATCATATCAATTCTAACTCTTGCAACAGAGATGGGATGGAAGATACATCAGATGGATGTGAAGACAACATTCCTCAATGGAGTGATTGAGGAAGAGGTGTACATTGAGAAGCCAGAAGGATTTGAGACCTTCGACAGAGAGTCACATGTTTGCAGACTCAACTGAGTGTTGTATGGATTGAAACAAGCACCCTATGCTTGGTACACCAAGATGGACAATTATTTCAGCAAGTTGGGTTTCACCAAAAGTGAAGCAAATGCAAACATTTACCATATTGTGGTTGAATGTAAATTCATGATTCTAGTTTTATATGTCGATGATTTAATTCTAACAAGGGATGAGAAGTTGGTCAAATCTTGCAAGAGAATTCAAGATGGATGACCTGGGGCTCATTCATTATTTCCTCGGTATGGAAGTATGGAAAGGAGATGGGGAACTATTTGTCTCTCAGGGAAAGTATGCCAATGAGATACTGAAGAAGTTCCACATGGAGAGCAGAAAAACCATGGAGATTCCTCTAATAGGGAATTGGAGGAAAAATGATGATACTTCAAGTCAAGTAGTGGAGGATACTATTTACAGGTAGCTTATAGGTTCACTTATGTATTTGGTGAAAACATGACCAAACATGTGTTATGTAATTAACCAACTTAGTCAAGCGATGGTTAATCCAACCAAACTATATTATAAGGTAACCAAACATGTGTTGAGATACCTCAGAGGCACAACTCAGTTTAGTCTTTGGTACAGGCAAAAAGAGGGAGCGAAGTTGCAAGGCTTCATAGATGCAGATTGGTAGGGTAATCCATCAAACAAGAAGAACACATTAGGAGGCCTCTTTAGTATTGGGTCAACAATAGTTTCTTGGTACATCAGGAAGAAGAGATCAACTACACTCAGTTCAGCAGAAGTAGAGTACATGACTGTTAGTCAAGCAACTTGTGAAGATATCTTGATGAGGAAGATTCTTGTTGGGTTATTCAATTAGATGATGGATCCTATCATGATTTACTATGACAATCAGAGTTGTATCAAACCCTATGAAAATATAGTTTTTCATTATCAACCCAAGCATATCTACATCTGGTATCACCATCTACAAGATAGTGTGTAGAGGAGAATCATGTTGTTGGAGTACATTCCTACAGAGGAACGAGATGCAAGTATTTTGACAAAGGTGTTGCCAAGATGAAAATTCAAGTTACATAGAGGTAGGATCAGGGTAGCAGATAATCCCTTTCTTGTTGAGAGGGAGTGTTGAAAATGGCAATAAGAAAATCATGATTTAATTTTCCTTTGGATTAAATTAAGATAAAATTGTAATTCCACATCAAAAGACAATGAGAATGAGTTAACTAAGTTAATTTCACTTAGTTGGCTCAGTTAATTCAATTTGAGGTCCAAACTTGAGTCATGTAGATTGTATCCTAAATTTTAGGAGCCTAGGTTGAGTTTAATTTGAGTTGTAATAGTTTAATTCAGTTAAACTGAGTTAATGTTAGTTAAATTAGTTCCAACTATTGGAGGAACTAGTAGGATGTCTAGCAGTGCAGTGCAACTTCATGTGTCCAACTAGTTAATTGATAAATCAACCATAATTAACTCATGCATGCATGAAATTCAAGTTACCCAGTAGAGATTGGAGTTCAAGGGTAGTGTACTATCAATTGTATAATTTTCCAAGTTGTATAGGTGGTGCATGCTGTCAGAGAAGGGCCTATAGAGATTGCACAATTTAGGATGGGGATTTCCCTAATTAATAGGGGGCTAATTTCTTGAGAAAAAATGTAAGGAAATAAAAGCTTGGCAGGTACAAAAATTGGCTAAGTATTTGCCAGAGTCAACTAGTAAAGTAGTGAGATAGATTGTACTAGTGGAGAGGTTTCTGAGGCTTGAGAAATCATTGTAAATATTCTCTGTTTTTTGATCTAATGCAATATACAAATAGGAAGGAGTCTTGAGAATAAAGGTTTCCCCTTAGGTAAATATCTAAGCATATGTGATTGAATCTTGTCTCATGTTTTTTTATTTCTCAATCGATTAATTGTTTCCACTAATGAGTGGCGTAGAATCAAGTCTTTTATTTTAGAATATTGCATAAGAAATTTGAATCCACAAGGAGTTTCTATAGGGGTGTTGTGTGGGTTCCCTTAGGGGTCTTGCTTGGACTCCTCCGAGGGGTTGTAAAAGGGTTACCTTGAGGGGGATGGGTCCCATGCAAGGTTTCTCCTATGAAACATGAACCAATCACAGTGGTTGTATGAGATCTTCTATGCTAAAATGGCGAGAGACCTGACACACCTCCTGGAAATGGGGTGGGGGCTTAAAAATGCCTAGAGTGATGGGGTACCATGGGTCCCCCTATGGTGTATGATGGAGAAAGTGCTACTTATGAGGTGGGGGTGGAGGAATTTTATCAAATCAAGTAAATCACATACATAAAACAAAGTGAAAAACAAAATGGTTACTTTTCCTTTAACATTATGTTATGTGATCAATCAAATAAGAAAAAGGTTTCATTTGTTTGCATATGATAAAGAGTCCTAGAAATACATATGCATCCTTTCCACTCTTAAAGTAATCGGGCCTTCTGATGATATATTTTTTATGACTACTGGGTCCATGCCCCAAAATTTTTGGTGATGCTTCCAGTGGCCAAAGAATCAACCAAGATAATAAAGAGCTTTAGTGATCCCCGCACCTCCACCTATAGGGAAAGATGCCCTAGAATTTTGGCCACTAAGATAGCTTCGTCCCATGAGGGTAGTTGATTCTTGAGCTTGAGGACTGCACACACTCAGAACTAAGCCTAACCCCCTCTGGTTTGGGTTTCTAGCATGTTTGAGTATTCTTAGCCATGGGATGATGAAGGGTTTAAGCACCCTAAAGAAAACTTCTATGTTTCAAAGATGTAAAATGACCAAGGGAACTTATTGGATGCCTAACCCAATGGTTCTAACTTGAACTATAATTTATTTTTTGGCCCATGTGTGTAATTTAATGTGTTCAAGTTATGGTTGCTTTTAGGTAGGCTTACTTAACTTATGGTGTGAAAATGTAATATAGAATAGACTAAGTACAAAGACTCTAGAATGTGGATTCCCTTGTACAAAGTTTAAAATAGCTTAATGTGTGTAGTGCAAAGTGTGTGCAAGTGAAATAGTGAGCATATAAAGTGTGAAGTGATGTGGATATGTGGTGATCCTTTACAAAATCCTCTAATTACACTATGTTTTGTTTGTTCCTTACAAGAAAAGAAACAATGTGTGGATAATGGGCCACTTACTTCCTTCCTATTAACACTATATGAGCCTAAAGGGAGATGAAAAAACTAAGTTCTTTAAGAAAGCTTTTAGATGCAAGCCAAGGATCATCACAAGGATGCAAGGGAAGTAGGGGCTACTCCCTTTATTTAATAAGACCTAGTCATAGTCCCAATACTACTTTGAAATGAAGTAAAAATCCTTGTTTTAGTAAAAAAGATATGTGGACTTAAGGCCACTTATTTTCCTCTTAATCAAGCTATGTGATGTGAGTTGTGAGAAAAGAGAAAAACAACTTTAAAATATATGTGTATTAAGGCCATTTACTTTCATCCTAATTAAGCTATGTTTTGATGCAATTTTTCAAAGTAAAAAGCAAGAAACTTCCCTACTAATAGTGGTTAGTAAAGAAATTAAAGAATCTATCTAAAACGTAAAAAAATGCATAAATGTGGGTAGTTCTCTAAAAGCTCCCCAACACTTAGGAAAGAGAAATTGCAATGAAAATTTTAGTTTTTTGTATATCACGAGGGTTATGTGCTTCATAGACGCACAACTTGCGTGTATGTCTATGATAAACATTACGGGACTGATGTGAAATTTCTGGAGGTCCTGAAAATTCCAAATAAATAACATAGGAAAAATGAAGTGTAACTGCAGAGAGACATGTCATGCAAAAAAACCAATCATATCAAAGAAAAGAAACAAGTGGAGTCACAATTTTGTATTGGTCTGTTTGTTAACTATGAGTACCATAAAAATATTCCTTGGAGTTGGTTGTTACCTACAAGGAAAATACAAATAATTAGATGTTGTTAGTGGGCAAACATGGATAAACAAAGCATTGAAAGTAATGGAATAAATGCATAAACAAACTAAACTAAGAACTCCACTAAATAACACATAAACAAGCTCAATGAAGCAAAACAAATCAACACAGGTATAGGAAAATGATTCACTTTATTGATTTCTGTTGGTAGAAGAGTTACAAGAGAAGTATCAAAGACACTTGAAGACAATTATTTGAGCAATGGTACTCAAAAACCTCAACAAGTATTTTCTTTTCTCAATCTCTTTGCAAGCTCTCTCTCTCTCTCTCTCTCTCAAAGAAGCATAGAAGACACTCCCAATGATGGAATTATCCTCTCAATGGTATGTGTTAGTATGAAAATTTTTAGTATGTGTACCAAAAATGCTTCACTTAAGTCATTGGTGATAGGTGACCCTAGAAACAAGATGTGGCCACGTTTATGCTTCACATCTGCAATAAAACATGATAAAATCCCACAAGAAAATATCTTATACAAGCCCAAACAAATAGCAGCAAAAAAGAGAAGTATAATAACCCAATAGAAGACTTTAAATGAATTATAGTTTTATTGAAACACCTGGTGAATAAGATTTATAACGTGGGTTTCTAAATCCCCCTCCGTGGGATGGTTCCTTTTGATGTCCTTGTGCTTCAATGATCTTCTTCTTCTCTCTCAAATATGCAAAAAAATTAAAAAACAAAATGGAACTTAAATGGGAGCTCAAATGTTATGAGATGAAAATGGTGACGATGGTAATAATCATGGTGAAGAATGAAAGGAAAAACCTCTTATTTATAACAAAGTATTTAGTGAAATTAGGAATTGAAAAATAATAATATATTATTGACTAAATCAAAATATAACTGTTAGGAATACCTTATTATATTTTTTGGAGAGGGAAAAAATATTCAAAATGGTTAAATATCTTTATTTAGAAAATGGTTAAAGTAATTAGTAAATAAAATTATTTATTAATCACTTTGTGAGGATTAATAAAGGTGTGAATTCAAAATAATTATTAAATGGTTATTTAACAATTATTCCAAAAATAAAATTAAGGAATAATAAACAAATAGTGATTTATTTAATTATTCCAAGGTAATTTAGTCAAAAGTGACAAGGAATAATTATCAAATAAATATTCCTAAAGAAAATTAAATAAATAGTTATTTATTCTATTATTCTATTTTAATCATAAATAATTTAATAAAAATCATTTACTAAATTATTTCCTATGGTGAAAGTGATTTTACTATGGTAAAATCAATCCTACATGATGTATTTCGATCCAGGTAGTTAGAAATGGCTAGCTGATCATTTTTTAGGTGATAACAAATTTCCCCCCAACGTACGAGCGTCAGGAGAAAATCGCATGACCAAAACATTGTAGGTTACACTTCCACAAGACACCAAAGGGGAGTTAGAGTGAGAGAGAAAGATAGACAATTGAAGAAATGCAAGGAAGGATGGAGGAATGGAGGGGGTGAGACTTACTAAGTTGATATAAGTCTCCTTTTATTTTGGAGTACATGATCGCAAATTAGGTGGGGGGGGGGGGCATAGCTATACCCATTGAGATAATTGAGTACAAATAATAATGGAGTGCCCAACAATGTGGGATTGAGCTACAAAGTACATGATATGCTATCATCAATGGGCCAGATTGTGATACAAGAATACAATGAGTCTCATATACATAATGTTCTTGGAAAACAAAGGCCAAGATGAAATACAATAACATCTGAGTACATGATATAACATGCCTCTTGAGCTGACATGGTGAGGGGGAGTCACAACCGAATAAGCCCTGCTGAATAGGAAAGGGCTCTGAAGATATGAATGGGCTATATGAAGGAGAAATGCATGTAGTGGGAGATGTAAGTGACTGAAACTGAACCCATTAAATATGGGGAACTACATGTGAGGCTGAATCATAAGTTGCAGACATCCAAGCATGTGGGGGGATACCTAAAGGGACACCACCTCATGAGGTCTGAAACATCTCACACACACCCGAGAAATACTAGTACAATCTGTTAAATCACCAAACCATCAAATGTATGGTTCTCAATCGTACGATAATGTGCTAGATTCGAGAATGTGAGAAACACCCAAGCCAAAGGAAAATGAGGATTCCCTTTACTTGATCTGATGCACCAAACAATGATGAAAACAACAACCAAGGTACACTGCCCTTTATAACACTTTCTTGGAATAAATGTGCCAAAGTCGATAGAATAGGGCCCACCAGAGATGAGGAAATGAGGATTCCACAACAAAGGCACGAGGGTCACAGTAATATGACTGATGGAATGACACCAGAGATGATGATGTAAGGAGAAAAGATGAGAGGTGAACTAATGAATTCCCTTGTTAGAGCATGATATGCATGGTTGACTTGGCAGTGACTGACTCGATTCCAGAGGGGATGGTTAATTTCTCAGACAAAGGATTTTCAAAGATGAAGCAATATAAATGGAGGCAAAATATGAGGAAAATGTGATGAGTGCGACACAAATAAGGATGAAACATTGTAACTAGACTCAAGGGGTCTCAGAACAGACTCCATAGATGCGAGGACGACTCATCTTTGATGATCTGAACAAGGGTGACTCATGATGTTTCCACATGGGGGAGGCCCAAAGGGGACCATAAAAACATGAGTAAAAAAGGGTTACTCATTAGGAAAATTGACACGTGAGTCAACCCATGCAAAGGTAAAGTGGTACTAGATTATAGAGGACTCATATGAAGCAATTAAATTTTCGTAAGCAATAAAGTGAGACTTCGTGGGAAAAAGGGATTCCTGGTGAAATGTCAAATTACTAAAAGCAAAAAGCGACATATTATATAACTCGGTGAGGTTTTTTTCAATGGTGTTGATGGTTCATCAAAATGAGCAACGGTTTTGTCATAATGGGCGATAGAAAAACTAGAGTTTTTCCTATAAAAAGTCTTCTTACCCCCAAATCCAATTCATTTGCATAGAGAGTTGTTGGATAATTTGGAGAGGAGGATAAGACCCTCAATCTTGAGGATATCATAGTGGATAAACCAACTGTTGGAATTTGGATCTATGAGTGTCAGATAGGTGGCCTAACCTTACTCATCAATTTTAGTGGATTAAACTTTTATATTAGAGCTTAAGCTCAGTGGGGGAAATAATTTCCTTTCCTCACGATCACAATGCACCCATTTTACCCTTTTCTACTTTTGGAATGCAGGAACTAGGGTAGGAAGTGAGTCCAATTCAATTTTGAAGGGAAAAAATGTGTTACAGATTGGGGGTCTCTGTTGAGTTGAGGCTAAGAACCAAAAGTGGGTGCTTTTGACTCTAAAATGAAAAAAACATGATGGTATTTTGTAGGTATGGCAGAGCTAAAGCAATATTTTGCAGATATGACCATCTAGATTCATGACTTAAAGAGACTCGAGACACAGGATATAGCCGCATCAATGGTGCAATCTTTGGTAGTCATGCCTTTCATCAAATCACTAGGGGGAAGATAATGTTTGTAGAGGGTGTACTAGAAAGGACCTACTATGGGTGGGCCTAGATGATGATGTCCTCATTGAAAAAATAGGTGGGACTATGCAGGAAATAGACCAATGATAATTGTTCATTTGGGATAGTTGTTTTCTCATTCTTCTTTGAGAAGACACCTACCATCTATCAACATGTAAAAATCCATGATGGGCGCCCACAGGAGCCCAGGATGAACTGCTAGGGGAATCCACTATCATGAGGTGGAGGAGGGGGAGTCAGGTGGGTGTTCCAACCTGATTTCTTCACTCATTGGGACCATATTCCATGGTACATAGATGACTATCCATATAGTGGAATGAACTTTCAAGGGGGTCCTAATCTACCACTATTGCCAAAATGAGCGTGGGGTCCAGATGGTAAGTAATAATTTCTATATTTTGGGTGCATGTAGATCTTAGGAAATATATGTATGGTACTAATTTCAAAAAATGTGCCATGCAGATATAGCACTAGAGAGGTTGCCAAGATATGCAGGACAACCCACAACACATGGAGCTACAGATCAAAGAGGTTTGACATCACGACGAAGATCAGATAGTGATGAGCTACTAGAGGATCTCTGATGTAGGTTCGATGTGCTACTGACTCAGGTGGCATGAACTATAAGATCAATATATGGATGAGTGCACTGGGGTTCCCTTAGAATGGCGAGGTATCACGAGGTGCATAAGTATGGTTGGCTAGGCAGTTCAAGACTTAGGGTAGGTTGAATGGAGCCACTGGCACAAGATCTGCCAGAGGAAAATGATTAGGCATAAAGACATAATATTTTTATGATACATAATATGGTTATACATCTTTTGTGACAATTGTGGTTCGCCATTTGTTTATGATATGGATGTTTTCTTGTATATGCATGTGATAAATGCCAATTTTTGGTTTAAAGGGGCTTGAACTAGTTTGAGAGTGTGTTGCACACCAACAAAACCCTCAACCATTGGCCCTTTCGACAACGACCTGCAAGCATATCACAATCTCACCCAAAGCAATTATGGGAGGTTGCAGAACTAGGTTTCTGTAACCAAAGGGATATGTGCATTGTTGCTTTCTTGTATTTACCTATGTTTTCTACCTTCCTACAAATTCATGTACATGAATCACTTTTTGTTGATGATTAATTTTACATAATTACAATTATCGCTTCAAAAAACAGAAAACAGTATAACATATACCCTTTTGCGCAATTTAGTAAAAAACATGTATAACAATAATAACAACAACAAAGAATTGGCACAAAAAGATACACAAGATTTTTCCAAAATTATTCTTTATTAATATAGATCTTCAATAAATATACTTCTTCAACCTATGCACCCAGCTGCAGGTGGTCTGTTCACTTAGCTGCAGACTCTTCTAGGCCTCTGCACACCCAGTTGTGAAGCCTACCCAAAAATATAGATTACAGATGCAAATGTAGAGATTCAATTCACTTATGATATTCTATTATTTCATGATCCTATTACAAAGAATTACATCTCCTTATATACATTACATCATTACAAAAACCATGGTCCATATACGAAAATTTCAACAAAACCATTGCTAATACCTAAAACCCATTACAAAACAAAGGGATTTTGACCCACCCCAAAGCACCTAAACAACGTACGATGAATAAAACTTTGCCAACTTCATGCACTCCATTCCTCAAAATGTGAAGTCTTTGACCCAAAACTTGGGCCAAGTTGGGCTACGCCCAACATGCCCCCAAGACTCACGTGTGACTCATGCCGATTCACTCAGTTGTGGTTCCTTTGATCTTCGCTGCAATTTCGTTGTATATTTCATTATATTTCTGGACTATCTCTGCCATTTGTTTATGATGTTTGCACGTCTCTTCCAGCAATGCCTTTGTGGTTGGGCCAACAACCTTCTACAGTATCTTTGCCTCCCTTTTCTTTAATTATTTGAGCCTTTTGTCCACTGCCTGAGACATTTTGAGTGCCTCATCCTGCCATGGATGAGTACTTTCTTGTAATATATGCTCCTTCCTCTGCAGCTCATCTATCTTCTTTTGGAGGTTCTTCCCTTCAGTAATTATCACTAGTCTCTACAAGACTGGTGAGGTCTTTACAACTTCCAGGATCGTGTCGCGCTACTTCTGCATCACCTGTAATTCTTCCTCGATTTTCTGGTTCTTTGGATCCTCCTGCAATGAGTTCCAAATCTGCATCGTGTCATCCAATAGCTTCCCGTAGTCTACTACTATGTTAGAGATGCCTTTCAATGATGCCTTTAAATATTTTTGTCTCAGCTATCATACTTCTAGTGGTGTGGCTGGCTATAGCCTTATTTGCATCTCTCATATCTGCACTTCATATTCAAATTTTGAGCTTCACCAATGTATTATTTGATTCCTTGAATGCGATGGAGAGCTTCACAACCTTTTCTGCTAGTGGTTCCTCATCACCGATCTTCACATCTGGGACTATGTTGTAACTCTATTGGATGGATTTTTCCAACTTCTCTTGTCACTGAATTGCATCATCTATGTTCTTAGCCACCTCCTCCAGTTGCTTCTTCAGTGCAACTTTCTCCTTTTTTGTCTACATTTTCATCACTGAGGTTCATTGCTCCCACCCTTTTAGCTCAGTTGTTAGACTTCGATGGATTTCATGTAGCATCTAAATGGGAACCATGGAAACATTTATGCTAAAATTATTCCATAATTTAGCTCACTCTTTATCCTTCGGTGAGTACCAATGAAGTGCCCCAAATGGCACCTTCACAATTCTAACACCAAATTGCATTTCTATTCTTTGTTCTACCTGTAGTGACTGAACTCTTTATTCTGGTTATTTTTCTACTTGCGACAATACCTTCATCTCCACGATGCCTTTCTATAATTTATTCAAGGTCATTCTATATTGATCATCAATTATATTCCAGGTCTCTGCTATGATCTCCTGGACCTTCTCTTTGATATCATCGATGTCCCCATAGGTGAGGACAAGTGTTTCTATGCCCTTGGACTTAATCAACTTCTGTCTTTTCCTCTTTCCTACTACAGTTGTGTTGCTCCTTCTGACAATGAAATGCGACTCCTCTAATGCTCCTAGATCACTGAAGGGCTCCTTATGCTCTTGCTTAGTTTCCTTCATTTCCACCTATGCATCCTTTCCACTTGTACTTCCATCCTGCGTGGTAACCTTCTATATTCCAACTGCTCCACCTAGTGGAGTCATCCATTCTTCCAGTCATTGTTGTAATACGATGAGAAAATCATATTTAGTTACTATGTATGGAAATGGGTTCCATGTCTTAGTTGGGTCCTTTGTCGCCTTCACATAATCTTTGTGGAATTCTTCTTTGAAATCTGCAATGTGACAATACAACTTATACAAACTAGGTGACAGCCTTAGATGTTGATTCACCACCATGTGTAGATCCATTTCCATCACTATAAATAAAATTCTATTTTCTGTTGTGAGAATTGGATCCTTAGTAAACTAGAGGGTGGCATTCCTCACTTCCTCACCAACATCCACCTCGACAGATGAAAACTGTGAGTCTTCTTATTCTCTCCATGCGATCAATGTGATGATTAGTAACAACCAAGCATAGTGGAATGGATTCCCTTATTCTTGTGCTTCCCTGCAATTTATCAAAAATTCCTCGCATATATAGGAAACCAAATTAAACTGGACTCCTGCGCAACCAAATATGCTACCACTATAGGCACCTCATTGGACCTTCACTTCTTCATTATCTTTCCTACCAAGATGTGCGTGGAAAAACACACTCCTTGGTCATAATTGAAGTTGATGTCATATCCCCATGACTTCTTCAATAAGAAGAATTTTTCCTTCATCATTTGTGCCATCTTCTTATCCTTATTCTTGCCCACAAATTCTTCTACGAGGCCTTTTCCCCGATGAGGCAACGCTGTGATTTTTATGATTAATATCTCATCAATTGGGATCCTCTTCCCTAGAAAAATACATTTGTCATGTATTGGTGATAGGAGCTACTGCACATAGATTGTATTGGTTATGCTTCGACCAAAGTGTGGCACATTTAGCATGTTTAAGACGCCTACTATCTACAATCCTGCAACTCACTTGAATAGTGCAACCTCGTGACTCCACTATCTAGGTACCAAACTTGCTTTAGATACCTACATGGCTCAAATTGAGGGTATTTACTTTTATTGTTAAAGTCCTAGTCTTCCATATTTAGCTAGGGGATCCTCCCCAACAATTTGCCCTCAAACGACACTTCCTCCAAAAGCAACGGAGTGAACACGTCTGACTTTCCATCCTTGGGCTCCTTAATCGAATTGGCATTTGGTTTTCTTGATGGCATGTACAGTGGGAGCATAGCAGGAATCTCTTTGTCTTCTGTCTACAGGCATTGAAATTCAACCTCTTCTTCACTATCATTGATCTGTTGAGGCACCTTATGTTGTATTGGATTCTTTCCTTTCTGCATTGGATTCTTCACATTATATTCTTTGTTATTTATGCAAACTTTCATCTATGTTTTCTTCCTCAGGGATGTCCTAAGTTCCACCGCAGAGACCTCAGCTGGTGTCTTCTCCTACTTCTTTTGTGGCTATGGTTCTGTGGACACTTGCTTTCTCGATGACCTTTGGCATGTTGGGGACATGGGTACCTTCGATCCTTGTGCCTCCATAATACCCACTACTCCTTTGTTTGCAAATATTCCAACAAGTTATTTAAAACTCCTCTCAGACATATAATAACTCTCTTCTATGCAATTTATCAATTTCTCAAGACAACAAAGTGTCAAATGAGACGCAGGATGTGGTTTTTATAACAAAATTGAATTCCAGCCTCACGATTGCTTCAATATTTGCTCATTTAATGTAGGTATGGGGCTAGATACAACCAGATGTGCTTCATAAATTCTCTTTTCCCGCATCCCTTAATGATAATTTCCCTTTTAACGATAGATTTTTCCTTCCAACCGTCATATTTCTAGTCAACTTCGACAAACCCTTCCTCATGGTGCAGTCGCCTTTTCTTTGTCATATTTCCTTCAAACTTCGTTATATTCCTAAATATCGCGCAGTAATATTCCTTTGATGAGTTCTTTTTTTACATAATAGTTTATAGTCTCGTGCTCACTTTCAACTATAGGTGGCACTAAGACTTCCTTCCCTTCAATTTTCAATGTGAAGTTCTAGTGATAGCGTCATTCCTATATATCTTCAGTCTACTAGCATTCACTCATCCCGGAATCAATTGACCATTAAACTTTGTGAGCTGAACTGCACCACCATCAGAGATGTGCTTTATGATATATGGTCCTAACCAACGTGTTTTTAATTTTTCTAGGAAACTCATGAATTTACTGTCGTATAATAATACAAGATCTCCTTATTTGAATGTCTTCTTCTTGATATATCTGTCATGCTAGGCTTTCTCCCTTGCTTTCTGTACTTGCTGATGGAACCCTACTATGAACCTGTCTTCTTATAGAGCTAGTATATGCGACATTCTTTCCTTCATAATGTCAAGTTTTTCCATATCTGTGACAACTGCAATTCTCAATCTTGGCACAATGTATTCCATAGGCATAACTGCCTCTTTTCCATATACCAACCTAAACGATGTCTGTCATATAAATTTCTTGCTTGTTTTTCTATATGCCCACAACACCGTTGGAATTCTCACATCCCAATCATCTATGTTTACATTTCATACCTTGTTCATTGCATTCTCCAGAACCTTATTGAAAGCTTCCACTGTTCCATTTGCTTGAGGATGATAAGGATTTCTCTTCTTGTGATAAACCTGGAATTCCTCAAGTAGTGCTTCAATAGTCTTATTCAAGAAATGTGTGCCTTGGTCACTCATCAAGACCTTTGGACAACCAAACCTGGACAATATATATTCAAAGGTGAACTTTGTAGTAGTTTCTGCACTACAATCCTTCACTAGTTGTGCCTTCTCCCATCTTGTTAAATAATCAGTTGTAGTGATTATATACCTCGCACTATTATTCTTTCATGGTGGACTAATAGGTCTAACAAAGTCAATCATCCATTTGTTAAAAACTTCCAATGTTACTTGTGGTACTAGCAGCATCTCATCTCTTCTAGATGGATTTCTTTCTCTTTGACACACATGACATGCTTGGTAGAATTATTTTACAGCCTTATGTACTATGGGCCACCATAACCCAGCTCTAAATATCTTTTGTGCAGTGGATTTTCTTGCATGGTGTCCTCCCGGGACTCCTCCATGAGCTTCTGCCAAAATAATTTTTCATTCATGTTCAGGGGCGTATCTGTGCAATACTTCACCGGTCCCATTTTGTACAAGTGTCTAGCAATCAATGAGAAATCAAATGCGCAAATGACCAACTACTTCTTTTGCTTCACAGTGTACTTTGCAGGCGCCATTCCTATGGTCAAAAACTGAATATTATCGCAAATTGATCATCTTCGACTCTAATTGCAAATAGATATGCATTAGGTAGGTTATCTTCGATATTTTTGGGTTTTTCTCCTGTCTCTGTTCTTCATAGATGATCAAGTCAAACATTCAATTTCCCTAGCTTTACTATAACTTTGAAGTCATATTCCTAGAATAATAACAACCATCACTAGATATTTCCTCCTAAAACAGGTTTATTCACAAAATATTTCAGCACAGTGTGATCAATGAATATTTGGAAATGCATCCCCAACAAGTAGTGCTTGAACTTTTGTAATGCATATACCATAGCCAATCCCTCTCTTTCTGCCGTGCTATAGTTATTTTCCATGTTGGACAGTTTCCTACCTACAAATGCTATGGGATGGTCAATTTCCCTTGCTCCTAGTTGTGATAGCACTACGCCCAATGCTATGCAAGATGCATCAACATGTACATGTAACTTCTTCTTCCAATCCGAGAAAACTAGAATAGGCACAGTTACCATCTTCTCTTTTAGTACATTCAAGCTCTTCTAGCACTCTTCGCTCCATTAAAAAATCACATCGTTCTTCAGAAATTTCTCCATTGGTGGAGTTATCTATACGTACCCCTTTGTAAACTTTCTATAGTAGGTAGTGTATCCCAATTTCATGCGCAGTTGTCTCAGAGTGTTTTGTGCTTTAAGGTTTACAATAACTGCGATCTTTATAGGATCCACCATTAATCTATGTTTACAAACTACATTTCCCAACAATATACCAAATGGTGCAAAAAAGATGCACTTTTTCAAGTTCAATGAGATAAGTTGTTGCCTACACGTATCCAACACCAACCTTAAGCTTGCCACATGCTTCTTTAATAGACCGAAGACTATCCAATCGTTGAAGTATACTCCTAGAAGCTTGTGTATATATTATTTGAAGGATGCAATTACAACCCTAGAAAATAAAATAGGTGCATTCTTTAATCCAAATGGCATCACCATGTACTAATAAGAGCCCCATTCTATCACAAAAGTCATTTTTTGTCTATCCTCTGGCACAATTCTGATCTCATGGTACCCTGAAAATCCATATATGAAAGAATAGACTTCTTATCCTCCTACATTGTCCAATAATTAAACTATAAATAGTGTAGGTAAGTGGTCATGTAGGCATGCATCATTCAATTTCCTCAAGTCTACACAAATTCTAATTTCGTGTTTTGCCTTCTTTGCCTGAACCTCCATGGGACTTACCTATTCAAACTCTTCGACAGGTTCAATTATCCTAGTTTTTAACATTTTCTCTAATTCTTTTTTTCGACTACCACGTGTCACCACTCACAGGGTGACATGTGGCAGCAATGATGTGACCTTGCAGATCGACAATCGTAGTTGTTAAGGAGAAAAGCTAAAGGTAAGATGCAGACAATTGCGATATGTGGGGGATCCTCCTAGATGCAATATGACATGTGTTATATCGTATAAGGATTTTGCGTCCAGACTGGTGGCCCACACTAAGGAAAAAGGTAAAGGCCCCCCCTCTCGTACAGTGTGATTGTGATGTCCTAGGTGGGCCCAATCCTGCAAATTGGCAATCACAGTTGTCTAGGGAAGAAGCTTAAGGTAAAGCATAGTAATGCACTGATATGCGGGATTTTTATTTACAAAAGAAAAAGGCTCCCAGACACGGGTCTGATAGCCTTAGTGCCTGAGGGATAAACCCCTAGTTCCATCCCTCGGTATATGAGGAAAGCCACACGAGGGGCTATAATAAAGGGGGGCTAAGGGGGAAATAAAAAATGCTCGTTTCACCTGCTTTGGAGGAAAAAAATCTCGTGCTTGAGAGACTGCAATGTTACATTGTAATACATATTACCCACTACATCAAGGACCCAATAGTGCAGGTCTAAGTTTTAATGGGAAGATGAGCCAAAAGCTAAATACTTAAATGGAGCATGGTGTAGCAATGGAGCTGTACACGAGACTCAGGATGATTAATGGCTCAGCATGGATCCCCATCCCTCTACATATAAAAAGACCAAAAATATGGGAACTTACATTTGACCCAACCCTTACTCCATAGAACAAGGCATCTGAGCAGTAAAGGCGGAAGCGACGAGGTTATTTGAGCAGCACAGGAGGCAATACCATGAGAAAATTACAGTGTGAAGTAGAGGCGATCACAAGATGGGCACAAAGACTCTTCATTTAATTTTATGTCTGGTTATTTACTTATTTTTTTCCTATAACATGCCTTCCTTTCAATGAGGCTTTTAATTCTACAATATTTTGGGCCATAGAGCCATCTTTGACTAACACAGCTAGTCGACCTAACAGTTGAGTCTAGACTAGAGATATTTTGTTGTAATAAATGTTCTGGCTCCCCTCTCTAGGTAAATAAGGGAAAGCAAAACTTAAAAAAGGTTCAGAAATTCTATAGAAAACACTACATGCTGTTTCAGACGGTATCTCTTTATAACACAAATTTATCAGAACATCAAGGGAATGGTGATGATTCCCTCTTCAAGAATTACAGTAAGTGTTCCCCCTTTTAAAACCCATTTTGTGTTCATATTTCCTCTCTGTATTCCGACAATTATAGCTGCTAGAACTATTTCAAGCTTCCTCATAGATTTATTTGTATTGATATGAGAATGTAACTGCTTGTAATTATATCATAGATTCACTTGTCTCAATATTGTTGATGCATATACCTATGTGGACTATTGAAATCATATCTTTAAATCTACAACACATTAATCATGGCATTCAACTCCTCCTTCATCCATTATTTCTGCTTGTAACTCAAATAAGTATAAAAATCCTCAATGCCTCAAGCTCTATGTGTTAAGTGTTATTGAAGCCTTACGCTCTATGCGATGAGTTTCTCCTTCTCTTTGACCTCTCTCATCTGCCTTGCAAAAGCTTATTAAGATGTGAGCCCTTGAAGTACATGGCCTTCATTATTTTATTGCATATTTCTGAGATCTGAACCTTTGAAGAAGTACCAGAAATTCATGTCTTGTTTCTTTGGATAAATGAACCAACCCATTTCCTATAAATATATGTATCTATAGCACAGAAGTGATGTCTCCAGTTTCTTGTAAATCATTTGAGACACAGAAATATATATTTTCCCACACAATGGTCTTGTAAGCAATCCAAGGTTGTCTCTAGGAGCTACAACAGTTACAATTTAGTTAATTTTTATGATTTTTTTTTAAATCTTGGCTATGTGAGATGTATTATAAGACCTACACAGATCCATGTTAACTTTGGATCTACCAAGCATTGAAATGGATCAAATCTCTTTAAATGAAAATATATTTATGAGTGCAAAACTTGAAGAAAGATTTTCCACTGTAGAGATTTGATCCTCGATCCTTGGTCAATCCAAAGTTAACATGGGTCTATGCTAATTTTGAGAAACACATGTTTTAACTATATTTTTTTATTACAACTTATTTTATATAATATATATACATAGTTGACGTTGAAATATTTTATTATGATTCACACTCTCCACATTATAATGTAATACATGCCTTCTCATATTCTAAAGTAGAAAACATTCTCTCTCTCTCTCTCTCTCTCTCTCTCTCTCTCTCTCGATAATATATATATATATATATATATATATATATATATATATATATATAATATATATAGCTTTTAAAATTTTACGTGTTGAAGGAATTACAAATTTTCCCCATACTTTGAATTAGAAAGCACATAGTAATGGAATGAGAATTCTATCTTTTACTCAATATATAAGCCTTTTTTAGCTTAAGTTACTTTGTTTCCCCTATTTTATCTATTACATGTCAATTAAACTCGGAGTTAATTACAAATAATGTAATATTGATAATATTATTTTTACATGTCATTTGTCAACTCCATATTTTTTTTTAACAAAGTTAGTTATTGGATTTCTATTCCAAAAAAGAAAAGCGGAGGCAAACCACCGTTATATCAATGCCAAATGGAGAGGGATGGCCCAGAAGAAAAACAATGGGAAAACATTCCCTATCTTCCAAGCCATTCCCTTTTTTATTCTGAAAGTACCAATTGCACTATCCTTATAAATACCTACGAACTGATTTAATAGGAATATACATTTACATAACATTTTAAACTATTAGAGGAAGATCTTTGCAGAAAGAAGAAGAGCAAAAATGAGGATACCATTTTTTGTTGACTGGAGATTCATAATGAGACGGAAGTTGATTCTTGCTACTTTGATAGTTAGAGTTCTCTCCCATCTAGTTAATTAGTAAACTCTTCAAATAGTTGATCGTTTCTTCCATATTCTTGCATTTGTGCTTTAGTTCTACAATTTCCTTCCTCTGCTCTTCGAGTTGTCTCTTCAAGAATGAGTTCTCAGATTTTTCTCCAAATTTATAGTCCTTTATCATTTATCTTATATGTTCGATCATGAATTTGTTAGCTCTATACACCAGAATATCTTGCACTTAGGTACATTTTCAAGAGGATTCCATTCCACTTTTCCTGAGGGATGAAGGCCTTCTTTCTAGTAGGGAGAAGAATAGATGTTGATTTTTCCACAAGACAGGCCACCAATAATTATAAACCAAGAGTCGAAATTGGAAATAAGCCACTAGAGTAGTGCTAAGGGAAGAATCATGGGCCACCAAGACTATGCAAGGGGAGGCACAAACCTCCAGAGTTGTGTGATGAGAGGAAGATACCACCAGAGCAGCACGCATGGGAGAAATGAAAACCACCAAAGCTGCGCAAAGGGGAGGGGCAAGACTATAATAGAGAGGAAAGGAAAGACCAATGGAGCATAGAGACAGATACAGGTATATTGAGAGCTTATTATGTGACTAGAAGGAGAATTAAGGAGAGCAGTGGAAATAGAACTACTAGAGAGGGGAAGGAATCCATTCCAATAAGCCAAGAGATGAAGCAGGGAAAGAAGCCACCAGAGCTACTCGAAGGGGAGAAGCGCGAGCCACAAAAGCTGTGTGAGGAAGAGAAGAGGTAGAAACCACCAGCTCAGTGTGAAGGGGAGGAACCTATACCACAAGAGGTGCATGAAAGGAAGGGGTCAGAAAATATCAGAGAAGATAATCTCGAACACCCAAGGGGTGCATAAAGAAATGTGGGGAAATTGAAAGTTTCATCTGGGACTTGACGAAACTAAGCCTGGGGATAGGAGAAAGACAGAGAGAAAGATTGGCAAAGAGATGGGAACAAGCGCTGAGAGAGAAAGATTATATAGTTGCGCTGAGGGCCTCTATAGGATAGATAATTTGTTCATTTCACGAGAAGCTTGAGTGGATGAGACTTACTTGATTGACAAAATCTAACAATTTTGTCTGTACATTGTGATTTTCATGATTATTTTATGCTTATGAGTTCTGGATTTTTGTGTTGAGGCGACTGATGCCCACCTTGATGTCCTCAGCTTGAGTGCAATTCTCTACACTTTATAGCTTGAAGTCCTATGGGATGGATTTTTGAGTAGTTTCATTGTCAATTCTGGATTCTCCCATAGGACAATTGATAACCAAATTGGTCTACATATTAGTTGTACCATTATTTTCTCTTAGGATATGATTGAAGGTGGCTTCTCCAAGATACTAAAGATTTTTTTCCACCCTTTTGATTATTTGAGTCAGAATCTGGTTCTTGACGCTTCTTCTCTCCACCATTGATTGAATAATTATTTCTGAATCCCCCATTATGACTTGGTTCTTCATACCTCATTTCCTTAATATTTCCATTCCCAAGAGGAGGTTGTATGCTTCGACCCTATTGTTGGATAATTCTCCTAATCCCCATTCATAAGTGATGGGATTTATTCCTCCTGGATCAAAGATGAGACCTCCAGCTCAGCCTTGCCTATTTAATTTCTTTGCCCATGCTTTAAAATCCTCTTTTTTAATTCTGATTTTCCAATTCTGAGTGCTAATAATAGATCTCCTGATGGTTGATTTGTTGGTGTTTTCTTTTTGTTGCTTGCTCATTGCGAATTCTAACCAGGTTCTTTCCTCTTACTGCATATGTTTGATATCTATAGCTTTATTTCCTTTGGAATTGATGAACTCAATTGTCATGCTCCAATTTTCAACCAATATTATTTTGTTGCTTGGAATGTGAACTTTGTAGATCCTCTAGTTTCTTGCTAACCAGATTTTCCAACACATAAATGAGGGCAAGCTCAACCAATATATTTTGATTGTTTCTTTGCTTTTTAAAGTATAAGGATACCTTTTTTTTCCAGTTTGTTAGGAGTGATTGCAGAGGCATCGAATGATGAATAATTACCCCCAAAGGTCTTACAAGCTCTTTCCAATAGGAATGAGCAAAGGGACATCCCATGAAGAGATGTTGGATGTTTTCTTCACTTTTTTGACACATTTCATAGCGTAACGAGCCTTCATAACCTTTCTTTTTAAGATTATTAGCAGTAAGAATATTACCTTTGAGGAGTGTCCACATGAATACTTTTATTTTTGTAGGGATTCTATTTTCCATGCCTCCCTCCAGTGATCCAAATCATTATTTTATTGTTGATGTAAGGAGGCATATCAAGATTTGACTAAAAATACTCCTCCATCAGGATCCAAATGCATAGAGTACTTTGAGACCAAGCTCAAAGGGGAAGCCCCTTTAAGGAGTGAGATTAGAGACCTCCACTAAGGGGCAAGGCATTGGGGAATATTGTGGACTCTCCAACCGACCCAATCTCCATCTCTCCGAATAGAAATGTCTTCCAGCATACCGATACCTTTTGAATCCATCCACCTTCTCAGGTCTTAAATATTTTCTTAGAAATCTATAGGCTGATTTCCAGTTATTCTATCCTTCCAGATTTTGATGAGTCTACCATTCCCAAGGATCTTAGAGGAGTTTTCTTTGATTAGGGGAATGGGTCATTTTAATAAAACTCCAGATCTGGGAACACGACCTTATTAGGAAACCTTTTTCTAATAATAGGATTCTATTATGGTTCATATATTTTTCTTCCAAGATTTACTTCCACCAGCAATTCTCTCTAGTTATAAATCTCCAAGTGATTTTTCCCCACAGTGCTAGATTCATTATCACTGGAAGTCTTATTGCCGGGTCAAATTTCTTATAGGGTTACGTTACTTCATCCCATTTCACTAGATTGTGCTTTTTTTTTTCTACTTTACCTTATTTCCTTAAGAATCCTCTGATTACTAGCTCAATTTGTTTATCTATGCTTGTCAGAGCTAGTATTATTGCGTACTAATAAATTGGAAGATGTGAGTAATGCTTTGATAAATACCACTCTTCCTCCCATGTTTAGCCAGTTCATTCCCCAGTTTTGCACCTTTTTTTTTTTAATTTTTATATCTACTTATTCCATATCTCAGTCTTCATATTTTATTTTGAGATAGGGAGGCTTAGATAATGAAAATGGTTCTATTTTTCTTGTAAGGGAATTTCCAGAATTTCTAAATTTTTTTTGTAGATCGCACAGAGGAGAGTTCCATCTAAAGATTCTAAATTTTTTGTTATTTAGAAGTCCACTAGAGACTTTCATAATATTTTCCAACACCTTTTTATTCTTATTTCCATTATATAAGAGGCTCCTCCCATGACCAAGGTATCATCTACGAATAGAGAGTGGTTTATGATTTTTACTGCAGGAAAGATTGAGAGACCTATGATAGACCACTCTTGTATGCATTTCTCAAGATTTCAGATCAGAGAGTTGATGAGCCTCATCATTGGGTAACTATATGGACCTTAATACACCTCCAATATTATTTGAATCAACTCTTCTCATAATTCCTTACATATTTTGATTATATTTTTCTTAATGAGACGAGTAAAAGTGAGATGTTATGCCTAATGGACTAATGTGAATTGATTGCAGGTTTTTGAGAGAAAATCATGGCAATTTGGCTAATTAAGGGCAGAAACTCAAGTGAGACAAGGAGGAGATATTGTAGGAGATAGATCCTCCTCATTTACTCCTCACTCATTCAAATATTCCTCCATCAAATCACACTAGCTCAGAGTTGCAAGCAGCTGAGTCACGGAGATCAAAAGGCAACCGAGCCAGTGAGAGTTAAAGAGCCAGTTCATCTTGCGTTTGGGAACCGAGCCTTTGTAGATTTAAGGAAGTCATTGGACACTTCAGTGATATAAATAAGGAGGCCTAAAGCCTCATTAAAATTCAAATTTGTGATGTAAAAGCACTAAACTTTTTCGAGTTCAAGACTTGTGGAATACATTGTTATGTAATTTTCTAATATGATAATGAGAATGAGCATTTCCTTGATCCAACACTGAGTTGACCCAGAGGGATGAATCTCTTGGGTTAGGGCCCAACCCTAGTGTTTGGTCAATTTAGTGTCCTAAATTTCTCTACATAAATTATCAATCTGGGTGTCATAAACTAATGAAGTGTGGTGCATTGTTTGTTCTAGATGACCCTTATTACTTCGTTGCTTTTATGTTTTATGTTGTTTTGGGGGGTTTTTTTAGTCTTTTAATCCCTAATGATGTACAAAGTAACTATCAAAATCTTAAATCTAACTTCTGTAAAGACTGCTAAGAATCTAAAAATGAGAAATAAAAGAACTTAAGGAAGACTTGGGAGCAAAGTTTAGGCAAGAAATGAAAATAGATTTTCTATTTCTATTTTATTAGTATTCCCAAATAATGAACTAAAAAATGAAAGTGAAATTGAAACTATTGTTTAATAAATTACAGAAACAAAACAAAATGAAATACTTAGTTACTCTGCCTCTCAATTTTGGGAGAAAAATCTCCTTGTGATGACATTTGAGGAATTTTGTACTTCATTATTCTAAGAGAAGATAAATGCAAGAATGCAGAAAAGACTCATTGCATGAATGAAGTATTCAACCACTTAGTTTAAGATGATTTATCAACTAGAAGGGTTCTTCAGAAACATTCATTTACACCGTGAGTCAATAATATAGTAATAAGATGGGCCAAAAGCTAAATACTTAAATGGAGCATGGTGTAGCAATGGAGCAGTACAGGAGACTCAGGATGATTAATGGCTCAGCATGGATCCCCATCCCTCTACATATCAAAAGACCAAAAATATGGGAACTTACATTTGACCCAACCCCTACTCCATAGAACAAGGCATCTGAGCAGTAAAGGCGGAAGCGACGAGGTTATTTGAGCAGCACAGGAGGCAATACCATGAGAAAATTACAGTGTGAAGTAGAGGCGATCACAAGATGGGCACAAAGACTCTTCATTTAATTTTATGTCTGGTTATTTACTTATTTTTTTCTTGTAACATGCCTTCCTTTCAATGAGGCTTTTAATTCTACAATATTTTGGGCCATAGAGCCATCTTTGACTGACACAGCTAGTCGACCTAACAGTTGAGTCTAGACTAGAGATATTTTGTTGTAATAAATGTTCTGGCTCCCCTCTCTAGGTAAATAAGGGAAAGCAAAACTTAAAAAAGGTTCAGAAATTCTATAGAAAACACTACATGCTGTTTTAGACAGTATCTCTTTATAACACAAATTTATCAGAATATCAAGGGAATGGTGATGATTCCCTCTTCAAGAATTACAGTAAGTGTTCCCCCTTTTAAAACCCATTTTGTGTTCATATTTCCTCTCTGTATTCCGACAATTATAGCTGCTAGAACTATTTCAAGCTTCCTCATAGATTTATTTGTATTGATATGAGAATGTAACTGCTTGTAATTATATCATAGATTCACTTGTCTCAATATTGTTGATGCATATACCTATGTGGACTATTGAAATCATATCTTTAAATCTACAACACATGAATCATGGAATTCAACTCCTCCTTCATCCATTATTTCTGCTTGTAACTCAAATAAGTATAAAAATCCTCAATGCCTCAAGCTCTATGTGTTAAGTGTTATTGAAGCCTTATGCTCTATGCGATGAGTTGCTCCTTCTCTTTGACCTCTCTCATCTGCCTTGCAAAAGCTTATTAAGATGTAAGCCCTTGAAGTACATGGCCTTCATTATTTTATTGCATATTTCTGAGATCTGAACCTTTGAAGAAGTACCAGAAATTCATGTCTTGTTTCTTTGGATAAATGAACCAACCCATTTCCTATAAATATATGTATCTATAGCACAGAAGTGATGTCTCCAGTTTCTTGTAAATCATTTGAGACACAGAAATATATATTTTCCCACACAATGGTCTTGTAAGCAATCCAAGGTTGTCTCTAGGAGCTACAACAGTTACAATTTAGTTAATTTTTATGATTTTTTTTTAAATCTTGGCTATGTGAGATGTATTATAAGACCTACACAGATCCATGTTAACTTTGGATCTACCAAGCATTGAAATGGATCAAATCTCTTTAAATGAAAATATATTTATGAGTGCAAAACTTGAAGAAAGATTTTCCACTGTAGAGATTTGATCCTCGATCCTTGGTCAATCCAAAGTTAACATGGGTCTATGCTAATTTTGAGAAACACATGTTTTAACTATATTTTTTTATTACAACTTATTTTATATAATATATATACATAGTTGACGTTGAAATATTTTATTATGATTCACACTCTCCACATTATAATGTAATACATGCCTTCTCATATTCTAAAGTAGAAAACATTCTCTCTCTCTCTCTCTCTCTCTCTCTCTCTCTCTCTCTCGATATATATATATATATATATTATAATATATATATATATATCTTTTAAAATTTTACGTGTTGAAGGAATTACAAATTTTCCCCATACTTTGAATTAGAAAGCACATAGTAATGGAATGAGAATTCTATCTTTTACTCAATATATAAGCTTTTTTTAGCTTAAATTACTTTGTTTCCCCTATTTTATCTATTACATGTCAATTAAACTCGGAGTTAATTACACATAATGTAATATTGATAATATTATTTTTACATGTCATTTGTCAACTCCATATTTTTCTTTAACAAAGTCAGTTATTGGATTTCTATTCCAAAAAAGAAAAGCGGAGGCAAACCACCATTATATCAATGCCAAATGGAGAGGGACGGCCCAGAAGAAAAACAATGGGCAAACATTCCCTATCTTCCAAGCCATTCCCTTTTTTATTCTGAAAGTACCAATTGCACTATCCTTATAAATACCTACGAACTGATTTAATAGGAATATACATTTACATAACATTTTAAACTATTAGAGGAAGATTTTTGCAGAAAGAAGAAGAGCAAAAATGAGGATACCATTTTTTGTTGACTGGAGATTCATAATGAGACGGAAGTTGATTCTTGCTACTTTGATAGTTAGAGTCCTCTCCCATCTAGTTAATTAATAAACTCTTCAAATAGTTGATTGTTTCTTCCATATTCTTGCATTTGTGCTTTAGTTCTGCAATTTCCTTCATCTGCTCTTTGAGTTGTCTCTTCAAGAATGAGTTCTCAGATTTTTCGCCAAATTTATAGTCCTTTATCATTTATCTTATATGTTCGATCATGGATTTGTTAGCTCTACACACCAGAATATCTTGCACTTAGGTACATTTTCAAGAGGATTCCATTCCACTTTTCCTGAGGGATGAAGGCCTTCTTTCTAGTAGGGAGAAGAATAGATGTTGATTTTTCCACAAGACAGGCCACCAATAATTATAAACCAAGAGTCGAAATTGGAAATAAGCCACTAGAGTAGTGCTAAGGGAAGAATCATGGGCCACCAAGACTATGCAAGGGGAGGCACAAACCTCCAGAGTTGTGTGATGAGAGGAAGATACCTCCAGAGCAGAATGCATGGGAGAAATGAAAACCACAAAAGCTACACAAAGGGGAGGGGCAAGACTATAATAGAGAGGAAAGGAAAGATCAATGGAGCATAGAGACAGATACATGTATATTGAGAGCTTATTATGTGACTAGAAGGAGAATTAAGGAGAGCGGTGGAAATAGAGCTACTAGAGAGGGGAAGGAATCCATTCCAATAAGCCAAGAGATGAAGCAGGGAAAGAAGCCACCAGAGCTACTCAAAGGGGAGAAGCGCGAGCCACAAAAGCTGTATGAGGAGGAGAAGAGGTAGAAACCACCAGCTCAGTGTGAAGGGGAGGAACCTATACCACAAGAGGTGCATGAAAGGAAGGGGTCAGAAAATATCAAAGAAGATAATCTCGAACACCCAAGGGGTGCATAAAGAAATGTGGGGAAATTGAAAGTTTCATCTGGGACTCGATGAAACTAAGCCAAGGGACAGGAGAAAGACAGAGAGAAAGATTGGCAAAGAGATGGGAACAAGCGCTGAGAGAGAAAGATTATATAGTTGCGCTAAGGGCCTCTATAGGATAGATAATTTGTTCATTTCACGAGAAGCTTGAGTGGATGAGACTTACTTGATTGACAAAATCTAACAATTTTATCTGTACATTGTGATTTTCATGATTATTTTATGCTTATGAGTTCTGGATTTTTGTGTTGAGGCGACTGATGCCCACCTTGATGTCCTCAGCTTGAGTGCAATTCTCTACACTTTACAGCTTGAAGTCCTATGGGATGGATTTTTGAGTAGTTTCATTGTCAATTCTGGATTCTCCCATAGGACAATTGATAACCAAATTGGTCTACATATTAGTTGTACCATTATTTTCTCTTAGGATATGATTGAAGGTGGCTTCTCCAAGATACTAAAGATTTTTTTCCACCCTTTTGATTATTTGAGTCAGAATCTGGTTCTTGACGCTTCTTCTCTCCACCATTGATTGAATAATTATTTCTGAATCCCCCATTATGACTTGGTTCTTCATACCTCATTTCCTTAATATTTCCATTCCCAAGAGGAGGTTGTATGCTTCGACCCTATTGTTGGATAATTCTCCTAATCCCCATTCATAAGTGATGGGATTTATTCCTCCTGGATCGAAGATGAGACCTCCAGCTCAGCCTTGCCTATTTAATTTCTCTTCCCATGCTTTAAAATCCTCTTTTTTAATTCTGATTTTCCATTTATGAGTGCTAATAATAGATCTCCTGATGGTTGATTTGTTGGTGTTTTCTTTTTGTTGCTTGCTCATTGCGAATTCTAACCAGGTTCTTTCCTCTTACTGCATATGTTTGATATCTATAGCTTTATTTCCTTTGGAATTGATGAACTCAATTGTCATGCTCCAATTTTCAACCAATATTATTTTGTTGCTTGGAATGTGAACTTTGTAGATCCTCTAGTTTCTTGCTAACCAGATTTGCCAACACATAAATGAGGGCAAGCTCAACCAATATATTTTGATTGTTTCTTTGCTTTTTAAAGTATAAGGATAACTTTTTTTTCCAATTTGTTAAGAGTGATTGCAGAGGCATCGAATGATGAATAATTACCCCCAAAGGTCTTACAAGCTCTTTCCAATAGGCATGAGCAAAGGGACATCCCATGAAGAGATGTTTTATGTTTTCTTCACTTTTTTGACACATTTCATAGCGTAACGAGCCTTCATAACCTTTCTTTTTAAGATTATTAGCAGTAAGAATATTACCTTTGAGGAGTGTCCACATGAATACTTTTATTTTTGTAGGGATTCTATTTTCCATGCCTCCCTCCAGTGATCCAAATCATTATTTTCTTGTTGATGTAAGGAGGCATATGTAGATTTGACTAAAAATACTCCTCCATCAGGATCCAAATGCAGAGAGTACTTTGAGACCAAGCTCAAAGGGGAAGCCCCTTTAAGGAGTGAGATTAGAGACCTCCACTAAGGGGCAAGGCATTGGGGAAGATTGTGGACTCTCCAACCGACCCAATCTCCATCTCTCCAAATAGAAATATCTTCCAGCATACCGATACCTTTTGAATCCATCCACCTTCTCAGGTCTTAAATATTTTCTTGGAAATCTATAGGCTGATTTCCAGTTATTCTATCCTTCCATATTTTGATGAGTCTACCATTCCCAAGGATCTTAGAGGAGTTTTCTTTGATTAGGGGAATGGGTCTTTTTAATAAAACTCCAGATCTGGGAACACGACCTTATTAGGAAACCTTTTTCTAATAATAGGATTCTATTATGGTTCATATATTTTTCTTCCAAGATTTACTTCCACTAGCAATTCTCTCTAGTTATAAATCTCCAAGTGATTTTTCCCCACAGTGCTAGATTCATTATCACTGGAAGTCTTATTGCCGGGTTGAATTTCTTATAGGGTTGCGTTACTTCATCCCATTTCACTAGATTGTGCTTTTTTTTCTACTTTACCTTGTTTCCTTAGGAACCCTCTGATTACTAGCTCAATTTGTTTATCTATGCTTGTCAGAGCTAGTATTATTGCGTACTAATAAATTGGAAGATGTGAGTAATGCTTTGATAAATACCACTCTTCCTCCCATGTTTAGCCAGTTCATTCCCCAATTTTGCACCTTTTTTTTTTTTCTTTTTTTTTTTATATCTACTTATTCCATATCTCAGTCTTCATATTTTATTTTGAGATAGGGAGGCTTAGATAATGAAAATGGCTCTATTTTTCTTGTAAGGGAATTTCCAGAATTTCTAAATTTTTTTTGTAGATCGCACAGAGGAGAGTTCCATCTAAAGATTCTAAATTTTTTGTTATTTAGAAGTCCACTAGAGACTTTCATAATATTTTCCAACACCTTTTTATTCTTATTTCCATTATATAAGAGGCTCCTCCCATGACCAAGGTATCATCTACGAATAGAGAGTGGTTTATGATTTTTACTGCAGGAAAGATTGAGAGACCTATGATAGACCACTCTTGTATGCATTTCTCAAGATTTCAGATCAGAGAGTTGATGAGCCTCATCATTGGGTAACTATATGGACCTTAATACACCTCCAATATTATTTGAATCAACTCTTCTCATAATTCCTTACATATTTTGATTATATTTTTCTTAATGAGATGAGTAAAAGTGAGATGTTATGCCTAATGGACTAATGTGCATTGATTGCAGGTTTTTGAGAGAAAATCATGGCAATTTGGCTAATTAAGGGTAGAAACTCAAGTGAGACAAGGAGGAGATATTGTAGGAGATAGATCCTCCTCATTTACTCCTCACTCATTCGAATATTCCTCCATCAAATCACACTAGCTCAGAGTTGCAAGCAGCTGAGTCACGGAGATCAAAAGGCAACCGAGCCAGTGAGAGTTAAAGAGCCAGTTCATCTTGCGTTTGGGAACCGAGCCTTTGTAGATTTAAGGAAGTCATTGGACACTTCAATGATATAAATAAGGAGGCCTAAAGCCTCATTAAAATTCAAATTTGTGATGTAAAAGCACTAAACTTTTTCGAGTTCAAGACTTGTGGAATACATTGTTATGTAATTTTCTAATATGATAATGAGAATGAGCATTTCCTTGATCCAAAACTGAGTTGACCCAGAGGGATGAATCTCTTGGGTTAGGGCCCAACCCTAGTGTTTGGTCAATTTAGTGTCCTAAATTGCTCTACATAAATTATCAATCTGGGTGTCATAAACTAATGAAGTGTGGTGCATTGTTTGTTCTAGATGACCCTTATTACTTCGTTGCTTTTATGTTTTATGTTGTTTTGGGGGGTTTTTTTAGTCTTTTAATCCCTAATGATGTACAACGTAACTATCAAAATCTTAAATCTAACTTCTGTAAAGACTGCTAAGAATCTAAAAATGAGAAATAAAAGAACTTAAGGAAGACTTGGGAGCAAAGTTTAGGCAAGAAATGAAAATAGATTTTCTATTTCTATTTTATTAGTATTCCCAAATAATGAACTAAAAAATGAAAGTGAAATTGCAACTATTGTCTAATAAATTACAGAAACAAAACTGAATGAAATACTTAGTTACTCTGCCTCTCAATTTTGGGAGAAAAATCTCCTTGTGATGACATTTGAGGAATTTTGTACTTCATTATTCTAAGAGAAGATAAATGCAAGAATGCAGAAAAGACTCATTGCATGAATGAAGTATTCAACCACTTAGTTTAAGATGATTTATCAACTAGAAGGGTTCTTCAGAAACATTCATTTACACCGTGAGTCAATAATATAGTAATAAAATGGCAAGAATAGTAATGGCACTGATCAGTCTATTTGAAAATTTAAAGACTAGTGAAATGGTAAATGAAATAAACTAAGTCACACGACTGAATTTCAACTTCTAACTATTGATAAAAACTTAGAAAGAAATTAAACAAAAAGAAGCTATTTTGCACTAAAAGAAGCTATTCTACATTAGTAATGAAATGATAAAAGTTGCATTATAAACAAGGTTAGTACGAAAACGATTATGAACACTATGAGAGGAAATGATGAATTTACAATTTAACTAGAAAAGGCAAAACAAAATGAAATAAAACCTCATTCAATGCAAGGGCCCTCTGCAACTGATAAGGTTATGTGTGCTTAATTAACCTTCAAGAAACTCTTTCATATATCCATAAAACATGCGGTCTTCATATTAAAAATAGGGAAATGAGTTTCAAAATTACATAACAGTAATTCTGAGCTTAATACATGAGGAAATTCGAACTCCTTCCGATTTCTTTACAACTGACATTTAAAGAAAAATCCCAACTGTCTTATGAGAGAATTTAGCTATAGGTGTTCCACGTATTACAATAGTTTTGCGTGAATGGGTGATCATCTATAGGAGACTTTAGTCAACAAGGTAGTTGTGTGAATCTGTTATCACCAGTGAATGATTCAAGTAAATGTTGCAACAGAAGTTGTCGGATTTATTAAATAGCCACGAAGAATGGACATAGAGTCATATTACTCCCAGGTTTCCTCATTTGACTCCACCTTTGACTAAGGCCTTGAGCTGGTTTCTTTGTCGATTTGGGTTGGTTGACTAGGATAGGATCCATGTTGTGACCATTCCAGAGATGCCCATGTGGCTAGTTTCCTTGTTTGACACCTGTAACCTGTTAAAGCATGAAGGTAGCTGCAGAATAGCCGATTAGCTACAGAATAGGCTATGTTCTGTAGCTAAAAGATAAAAAATTATTCAAATAGAAAAACATAAGCATAATATGTAAATCACTAAATGTCCTCCCTAAGGCAATATATACTGGTCATTGATGATAAGAATGCATTTTCTTCATGGAAAAGAAAAGAAAAGGGATGAGAAGAGTTGCTAGGGAAAGAGTAATTTTGAGCTCAACATACCCCCATTGTAAAATCATTGCATGTCCCCATGCAATCAAAAATGTGAATTTCTTCTTCCTATTGCATTTGTTCTGACACTTCTGCCAGCACATCCGACTTCCTCTTCTTATTTCTCTTTGCACTGGCCGCCATATTTGGCTTCTTCATAAGAAGTTTGTATTTGAGGTTAATAAGTGTTGTGCTTAGCTTCTTATTTTTCCTTTTCATCTTCTTGTTTTTACTTGTACCATAATCACAAGTGTAGCATTGTCTTGTCATGAATAGCTCTATCCAACTTGTTCTATTCCCTCAAGGTTTCATTTTCTTTTTGAATGTGCCTATTAAGAATTTCTAGCTCAAAGATTTCTTGTTTGAGAGAGCTAGTGAGAATTTCTTGTGGGGTGACATGCTACTTTGGATTATTTGAATTTCCTGGATCTATCGAGGTATTCTTTTTATCTAATGAATCTATGTAGTCATATATTTGTTGTTGTAGTGGATTTATGCCAGGAGAAGCTCTGCTTGGGCTGCCTTCAAAATTCTGTGGAGGAGAGTTTTGTGGACTATGTTCAGATGGGATACTGTCAGGAGATTTAACTGGGATTTCTTCTTCTAAGTTTATGAATTGGGCTTATTTTGATGTCACCCTCTTCACCTTACCTCGGAGTCTAGAGCTCCTCCTCAAGTTTTGAAGCTTATGATTTCTTCTTTTGTGTCCTTCTTCCTATTTCCTTTCTCCTTTTTCTTTTTATTTTCTCCTTGATCTTGGCCAATCTTTTAGAGAGTAGTTGTTCATCTTCTTGTGGTGATGAAGGTTCAGAATGTCCTCATTGATTTCTTCAGCCCTCTCTTTCATTTTTCTCTTTTGTTTAGTCTATTTCCTAACCTCTGGTTTAGGAGCTATCTCCGCATCATCTTTTTGTGAGGAGTTTTGAATATTAATGTTGATATTTCTCTTAACATGAATTCCCACAAATAAATCTGGAGCATCCTGGAAGAAGTTTCTTACCAAGAAATATTCCCATATATCCCCTATACTTCTCAAATGGAATTCAACTAGAATCTTCACTAGTCCATGATGATACAGAGTTGTTTCTATTGATTCAATTTTCTTTTGGACATTTGTTGCCATCCTTCTTAGATTGTTCAGAAGGAAAAAGAGAAGATTGATGGTTTCATTCTCTAAACAAATCATTAACAAGCGTATATGGTAAACATACATGGACCCAAATATTCCTTGACATGTAATGAATTTTTGCAATATTAACAACATGTTACTCCATTTGTTCTTGAGTGTTGAAATAGGAATCCCATTTCTAAATACTGAAACATCCATACCTAGGTTTTTAAGGATCAGCTTCCAATATTCATCATGAAATTCCTTATTTTTAAACCATCTTTCTCCTAGTCTCGGGAGCTCTGTTGCTTCTGCTATGAAGGATTTTGTGACTGCAAATTTGATATCCTCTTTCTCCACTTCTATGCCATCAAATGATCTTGCAAACGATTTGGTAATTTCCTTGTGGTAACCGTCAAATTTTTCAATAAAACTTAACCATTTGGCCTTCTGTAGCATCCCTTTAAGCTGTGGATACCCATCCATATATTTTACCCCTACGAGCTCTATTATGACAATAAGCCCCATATCCTCTATTTTCAATTACCCTTCAAAATCACTCTCACTGTCTAAGAAATGGAATGACTACATATATGGAAATAGGAAGACTGTGTATTATGTGTGAATATGAGAGAAAAACTCAATAGTTTACATGCAATAAATAAACAGTAAGGGTTTAGAGAGTCCTAGATAGGTAGGTCACATCGTTGTCTTCACCATTAACAGGTGTAGTTGTGGAGACCATTTGAGTATAGGTTATGGAGTTTGAAGCGAAGATTTCTTATGAAAGAATCATTGAGACTGTTTGTCGTTAAAGACAAAAGATATGGTAGAGACATCGTGGCAGTCAAATGAAATGATGGTTGGTTAGGGAGACATGTGATTATACATACTATGTAAACTTATGTTTCAAATTGCCTTTTGAAATAAATTTTTTCATTTACCTTTGGAACCTTTACCTTCCGCTTGCTAATATTTTGATGTTGATCCACAAGTACCTTGAGCTTGATTTCTTCAAAAATTCAATTTTTCTTCAATCCCCTACATACATGGTTTTATTATGAACTGTACACTTATGCCTGAACTGATAAACAAATTGTAGCTGCAGAATCAGATTAGTTGAAAAACATGATCATCTGCAGAACGTGAAACAAAAAGTAAAATATGACTGATGAATGAATGAAATGGAAATGGTTTTGTAGGTTAAAATAAAATAAGATGTAAGACAAGATGATTAATGAAAATAGAGATTTAAGAAATACTGAAAAAGGAAAAATTTATTGGTGGAATATGGCAATGGAATGAAGTGGAACTTAAAAAAAACAAAAAAACAAAAGAAACAAACAAACAAACAAACAAAACAAACAAACAAACAAACAAACAAAATAAAAACAGAGTGAAGTGAGATGAGATAATGAATTTTGCATAATACAGAGTGACTATGGCTTTTTGTCACCACTTATTACAGAAAGGAAATGGAAAATATAGGGTGTCAAAAACTTCTAACCTGTATTTTCTGCAAAAGCATGCCAATCAATGATTGGTTTTCAACCTTATACAATTTATTATTATTATTATTTTATTTTATTTTTAGGAAAAATAAAGACTAAGTTGGTGGAGAAGAAGGATTCTTCTTCACTAACTTTATTTCAGAATTGTCCTTGAAGATCTTGATGAACTCCTCTTTTGAAATTGGTTTTTGATATATTTTTAATCTATGACCATTCATAAGAAGAGGAGTTTGACTTTCATCTATTGTTCTGATCCTCACTGCTCCATTACTAAAGACTTTTTCAATCACATACGGCCCAAGCCAATGAGTTTGAAACTTTCCTTGAAAATCTTTAAACTTTGAATCAAATAACAGCACCCAATCTCCCTCTTGAAACCTCTTGTCCTTGAAATATTTTTCATGCCATTTAGCCCGTTGTTGTTGGACTAGACCAGTCCTTTGAACTACCTCTTGCCTTATTTCATCAAGTTCATTTAATTTCTCTAGTCTATGCTTTTGAGCTTCTAATAAATCCAATCCCAATTGGACTACCATCTTGAAAGTTCTGATTTGGAACTCTATAGGGAACATGACTTGTTTCCCATAAACAATTTCATAGGGTGTATGTCCCGTTGTGTTTCTCCATGTAGTTCTATAGGCCCATAAGGCTTCACGAAGCCTTTCTACCCAATCTCTTCTATGTAGATGCACAATCTTGGTGAGGATTCCTTTAATCACTTTATTTGTAGATTCCACTTGACCATTTTCTTGTGGATGATAGGGAGTAGATTTCCTATGCTTGATCTTGTATTCCTCCACAAACCTTTCCACCATGTTGGATGTGAATTGAGATCCTTGATCTATCACATTTCTCTTGGAACACCAAAACGAGTGAAGATGTCCTCAAAAAGAAAATTAACTACAGATTTTTCATTAGCAAAAAGTAATGCTTTGGCTTCTACCCATTTGGTGACATAATCAGTGCATACCAATATATACTTTTTATTCTTAGATGGAGGATTAATTGGTCCAATAAAGTCTAAAGCCCACTTTTAAAAAGGTTTGATAAGTACTTGAGTTGTAATGGCATTTCATTCGAGGGAGCAGGTTTCCCTACCCTTTGGCAGCTGCCACATTTTCTGACATATTATTTAGCATCCTTGAAGATGGATGGCCAATAATATCCTAAATAAAGGATTTTATAGGTTTTCCTCTTATTAGAAAAGAGTGCACCACACGGCTCATCATGACATGCTTTGAGAATCTCAAGCATTTCATCTTCCCTAACACACCTTCTGATCATAAGATCTTACCCTGTTTTATGCAATTCATTAGTGATCCGTGAATATCTTGCATTTTCTTGAATAATTTTTCTTTTCTCTCTAGGAAACAATTGTGAGGGTAAATTTCCTGTGACCAAGTAATTAGCAACATCTACAAACCAAGGAGTTTGAGTAGTTACTACAAAAAGATATTCATCAAGAAACTTATCTTCAACATGATAATCTTCTTTGATATTCTGAATACTAGACAAGAAATCAACAACTTTGTTTTGTTTTCCAGGTCTATCTAAAACAGTAATGTTGAATTCTTGCAAAAGTAAAAGCCATCTTGTAACTCTGCCATTAGTAATAGGTTTATTCATCAAATATCTAATTGCAAAGTGATCTGTATGAACAAAGGTTTCATAGCCTGTTATATAGTGTCTGAACTTGTTAATTGCATGAACAACAACTAAAAATTCCTTTTCAATCACAGTATAATTCAACTCAGTGGGAGTCAAATTCTTACTTGTATAGTAAATGGCATAAAGAATCAAATTTTTCTATCCCAATACATCTCCCAGAGCTGTATCTGAAGAATCTGTGGAAATATGGAAAGGAAGTTTTCAATTTGGACCTCTTAAAATAGGTGCTTCAGAAATTTTTTCTTTCAAGGTTTCAAATGCTAATTGGCAATCAAGATTCCATATTTTGTAAGAAATTTGAAGAGTGGAGATGCTATTTTAGTGAAGTTTTCTATAAACCTTCTATAGTATCCTATAAATCCTATAAAACTTATAACAACCTTTTGGCAATTTGGAATGGATAAATTAGAGATGACTTCAACTTTAGATTTGCCAACTTTAATCCCATCTCCCAAAATGTGATGTCCTAAAACAATACCTTCTGTAAATATCATAAAACTTTTTTCATGGCTTAATGAAAGGTTTGTTTCTTTACATATTTTAAGAACTTTTTCCAAATTTTCCAAAGCTTCTTCAAATGTGTTTCCATAGACTGTAAAATCGTCCATATATACCTCTACACAATCATGTATTAGATCAAAAAAAATTCCTAGTACTGCTCTTTGGAATGTTGCAGGTGTATTAAATCATCCAAAAGGAAGTACTTGGTAGGCATAAGTTCCCCATCGACAAGTAAATGCGATTTTATCCAGTTCCTCAGGTGCTACTTGAATTAGATTATAACCACTAAAACCATCCAAGAATGAGAAATACTTCTTACATGCTAATGTATCTAACACTTAATCTATAAAGGGAAAAGGAAAATGATCTTTAAAGGTTGCTTTATTCAATTCTCGGTAATCAATTCACACCCTCCATTTACCATTATTTTTAGGCACAATTACCACAGGAGAAACCCATTGATTATCTGAAATTGGGTAAATGAAGTCTACATTCAGTAATTTTTAGAGATCTTCTTTTACAATCTCCCTAAGATTTGGATTCATCCTTCTTTGAGGTTGTCTGATAGGTCTACTATTTTCCTCAACATAGATATGATGGATACAAGTCTTAAGATCAATGCCTTTCATGTCGGTGTATTCCCATGCAAATGTAGCAGAATGTTTTTGTAATGTTTTGGTTAGCTCTTCTTGTTGTAGTTTCTCCAAGCTTTTGTTTATGTTCAATGTCCTACCTGGGAAATTTCAATTATAGAGCTACCAAACTCTTCCATAGAATAAAGAGACATATGCCTAGATGACAAGTATTCAACATTAGATTTTTCTTGAAATTGTGCATGATCATATTCTGAAGATGTTTCAAAATTTTCCAATGTATTCAAAATTTCACTATCTTCACTAATTTTTGAAATAGTAAAGAGAGTTTGAATATCATCTTCGTCATCAATCCATTCCTTGTCATCTAATTATGTGATTGATTTTGCTGGAGGATACATAGTAAATTTATTTGTTGAATTTCCATCAGAAATATACATGTCACCAGATCTACAGCTAATAAAAGCATCATTTGTGACCAGCCAAGGTCTTCCTAATATGAGTGGGTGTCCTCCTAGATTATTCTTGGGAGTTAAGATCATGAAATCAACAGGATATTCCCAAGAATCTAAGGATACTAAAATACCTTCTAATACACCATCTGCTTTGATTACTGATCTATCTGCAAGTTGCAGTAAAATAGGTGTGTAAATAAGATTAGGAATTTTAAGTTACTCCATAGTTTGTCTACTCATGATGTTATTGTTTCCCCTAATTCAATCAATGTATTTGGAATTTCAATTTCATTTATATGTGTCTTGATAATTGGACTTCCTGGATCCACATATTTTTGTAAGGCAATTTTTTCCATCACTATGTCTGCTCTTTTTCCTACCAAGTGAATTCTTTTTGTTTCTTTTTATTTTCTTCCTGGTCTTTTTATGCTCAACTTCTTTATTTTTTGGCTAGAATTGGAATTTCTCTAATAGATTGTAGAAAAGGAATTTTGATATAGACATTCTTCAATTCATCTAGAAAATCCTAGTTGGGCAACAAGATCTATTTTTCTACCCCTCTATTAATCTATAGTCTTTCAGGAAAAGGAGGTGTAGAAGTAGGTGTTGGTTGCTCATTGATAGGAGTTGTGTTCACCGGTTCTTTTTGTTTTCCTTTTTCAATGTTTTGGTTTTGGAGAGATGTTTCCTCAAAACTTTTATTGACTTTTATAGAATCTTCCTCATAAGTGTCTTGTTCTTGAATAACTACAAAAGGTCTTTCCTTTTCTAATATCCTTTCAGATCTTAGTTGAACATCATTAAGATCTAGAGGAGTAATCATGTAAGTTGGAAAGTGTTGTCCTTATACCATGTAAGAATTCTAAGGGTTTTTATTGTTGGGGTTTGGTAATGGTTGGGCAAGTAGCTGATTTGGTTTCTAATAAAATGGCAGTAAGAGTTGAGGGTTTTGGTTTTGTTGTGGAGGTTGTTGTGGAAATGGCAATGAAAGTTGAGGGTTCTGATTTTGAAGTTGTGGATGCTGATTTTGTTGCTGGTTATGTGGGGGAGGATAATTCTAATAGCATGAAGGATATTGATCAAATTTTGAAGATCTCCCATAAGGATTTTGTACTCCTTGTGCCCACGATTGAAATTAAGGTTGAGGTTGAGGTTGAGGCCAAGGTTGCTACCAAGAATTCCAGTTTGGTGGGGGTTGAAGATACATTCGATTGTTAAATCCCTAATTCTGTGTCCCTAACCAAGGTTTTCTTGTAGCAAAACAAAGAGATTCTACAAAATTTGGGACTGTTTCTTCTTGAAAGACAGCCTTAAGACCTGGGATTGAAGGACAACCCTTGGTCTCATGGCTTTCCAAACAAATCATAAAATTTTCTACAATTTTTGCATCTAAAGGGCAATCCTTTAGAGCATGTTATTTTTTTCATTTTTGACAAAAAATGGCTAAAGCATCAACCTCTGTTTTCTGCTTATTTTGAATTTTAAGGGTGTCTAGTTGCTCACTAGGGCTCCCTAGAATGTTAGTTTTAAACTCACCAAGCATATTGCCAATTTCTGCCCTACTTATAGATCCAGTTGCATATTTGTTTGCTCTAACAAGAGAAGGATCTCTCGGCCCTTTCCCTATTTTAGATTTCCCTCTTGAGAGATGAACACACAGCTCTCCTATATCACTCAATGGAAGTTGAGAGATATCTCCCTTTCCCATCATGTTAATGATATATATCCACTCATCTCTAATGGATTTTAATAAAAGATCTTTCAAAGTTTCTTCATCTAAGTTGTTCATCTTTTCTCTTTTCAAATTATAATTGAATCTCTCAATCAAATCTTCTAAGTTTTCATCCTCTCTCTGCATCATTTTGAACACCTCATCTTTATGATTGGTAGGCATGCAATAATCCAAGTACCTATCCAAAAATGCCTTTTTCATGTAATTCCATGTTCTAATGGATTGAGTGACTAATCCCATAAACTATTTCAAAGTAGATCCTTTCAGTGTTTAAGGAAGCAATTTCAGTTTTTGAGAGTCTTCTAGATAGTCATAAGTTCTGCACAAGACTTCAAACTCAAACAAAAATGTTTCAGGGTCCTCACTTCTCAACCCATAGAAGTTTGGGAGGACAAAAGGTGAGATACTTTTCATTTTGGCATGTGTTTCCTCATCCACTGTAGGGAATACAAAAGAGTTATCTACTTTCCTATTTCCTCTACCTCCTCCTCTACCCCCTCCTCCAAACAGTGAGAATTCTCCATCTTGTTCCTCTTCTTCCATTATAGTTTCTTTAGAGTCAGTATAGGATTAAACCTGCAAGGTTACTTCCTCCTCCTCTGGTTCTTCTATTAATGGACTATGGGAGAGAGTTTCTACTTCTTCTTGCCCACTAGGTATTTCTAATTCTTCAACTACAATGGGCTCTCCTGCGGAGGTGAAAAAGATTATTCCTGTTGTTGGAGTTTC
>APFE031150063.1:9369-38714 GCA_000404065.3 Pinus taeda | reverse complement strand
AGATTATTCCTGTTGTTGGAGATTCAAAATTTTTCTCCCCTAGGGCTGTCTTGGTAGATGAAGTAGGAGATTCTTCTTATTGGATTTATGTCCCTGGAATTCCAAGAATCCTATGGCTAGGAGTATGAGTTTGGGATGGAGGTGTGCCTTTTCTTGCTCTCAGTGGAGTAGGTGGTGTTGTATGAATTGAACTTCTGCCCCTAGCTATAAATCTACCCCTAGAGTCTCTTTCTCTATGCATGTCATTTTTTTTTTTTAATGTAAGAGATAAGGATACCTAGTTACACTTCCCCGATAATGGTGCCAAAATGTTTGGTCAATTTGGTGTCCTAAATTGCTCTACATAAATTATCAATCTAGGTATCGTAAATTGATGAAGTGTAGTGCACTATTTGTGCTAGATGACCCTTCTTACTTCGTTGCTTTTATGTTTTATGTTGTTTTGGTTTTTTTTTTTTTTGTCTTTTAATCCCTAATGATGTACAATGTAACTATCAAAATCTTAAATCTAACTTCTGTAAAGACTGTTAAGAATCTAAAAATGAGAAATAAAAGAGCTTAAGAAAGACTTGGGAGCAAAGTTCAAGCAAGAAATGAAAACTGAGTTTATATTTATATTTTATTATTATTCCTAAATCATGAACTAAAAACTGAAAGTGAAATTGAAACTACTATCTAATCAATTACAGAAACAAAACTAAATGAAATACTTAGTTACTATGCCTCTCAATTTTTGGAGAAAAATCTCCTTGTGATGACATTTGAGGAATTCTATACTTCATTATTCTAAGAGAAGATAAATGCAGGAATGCAAAAAACACTCATTGCATGAATGAAGTATTCAACCACTTATTTTAAGATGAGTTATCAACTAGAAGGGTTCTTTAGAAACATTCATTTACACCATGAGTCAATAATCTAGTAATAAAATGGCAAGAACAGTAATGGCACTAATCATTCTATTTTAAAATTTAAAGATTAGTGAAACAGTAAATGAAATAAACTAAATCACATTACTAAATTTCAACTTCTAACTACTGATAAAAAACTTAGAAAGAAATTAAACAAAAAGAAGCTATTCTACACTAGAAGAATCTATTCTGCATTAGTAAGGAAATGATAAAAGTTGCATTATAAACAAGGTTAGTACGAAAATTATTATGCACATTGTGAGAGGAAATCATGAATTTACAGTTTAAATAGAAAAGAAAAAACAAAATGAAATAAAACCTCATTCAGTGCAAAGGCCCTTTACAACTGATCAGGTTATGCGTGCTTAATTAATCTCCAAGAAACTCTTTCATATATCCATAAAACATGTGGTCTTCATATTAAAAACAGGGAAATGAGTTTCAAAATTACAGAATAGTAAGCCTAAGCTTAATACATCAGGAAATTTGAACTCCTTCTGAGTTATTTATAAATGATATTTAAAGAAAAATCCTAACTATCTTCTGAGAGAATTTAGCTACAAGTGGTCCACATATTACAACAGTTCTGCGTGAATGGGTGATCAACTACAAGCGACTTTATGTCAACAAGGTAGTTGTGTGAATCTGTTATCACCAGTGGATGGTTCAAATAAATGTTGCAAAAGAAGTTGTCAGATTTATTAAATAGCCACGAAGAATGGACACAAATTTCTATTGCTCCCAGGTTTCCTCTTTTCACTCCACCTTTGACTGAGGTCTTGATCTAGTTTTTTTGTCAATTTGGGCTAGTTGACTAGGATAGGATCCATGTCATGACCATTCCAGAGATGCCTATGTGGCCGGTTTCATCGTTTGACACCTATAACCTATTAAAGCATGAAGGTAGCTGTGGAACAACCAATTAGCTACAGAATAGGTTGCATTCCATAGCTAAAAGACAAAAATTTATTCAAATAGCAAAACATAAAAGCATAATATGTAAATCACTAAATCTCCTCCCTAAGGCAATATATACTGGTCATTGATGATAAGAATGCATTTTCTTCATGGAAAATAAAAGAAAATGGATGAGAAGAGTTGCTAGGGAAAGAGTAATTTTGAGGCTCAACACCTAGCAGAAAAGGCTCCTCTTCTTGTATTTGTATGCTTAGTTGATTTCATAGATTAATGGTTGAATTGTCTTTAGCATTATTTCATTACAAGTAGTTGTGTATTTGATTAGTTTGCTTCCATTTGTGCATTGCTTTAGCAGTAGCTTAGGAAGATAACAGAACATAAAAAATATATTAGTAGATGGATTTGTCCACACTCCTCCCTTCGGGGACCATGGTTTGAGGAAAGAACTCCTATGCAGCCCCAAAAAGACAGAATTTTGATTTCTCATGGAATTTAGGGTTTTCTATTACTTAGGCCAGAATTTTACTAGTTTTAAAGGATAGGATTTAATTATAATTTTTGATATATTCAGCCTTACAATAGATCTCATAAAGGTTTCACATTATTCTGCAAGTTTTCCCATGCATGAAATAGGAAACTAGATAATGAAATTATGTTTCTTTTTAGTTAATTGAAAATCTTTCTTATTTAACATGATTCATGGGTAAATGTCAGTGATTGATACAGTGCAGGAGTTTCAGTAGTGTAAAGAGATTTCAGGACCAGCAACCCCATCCTATCCTCATCCATCCATGGTTATCATATTTTTCCACTAAACCCCTCACCAAATTCATTATTCAATAAGAACATTTCTCCAATCTTGTTGAGCAAATCCAACCATCTCACAAAATCTATTTTGAGCTCTGAAGGAGTCCTAGCCACTACCTTGCATCATTTCTCCCACCATTCAACTTCCCTAATCCCTACGCCACCTTCCAAATCCCTCCTCTTGCTCTCGGCTAGATCCTGTAGGAATACAGGGGATCCTATAGGTCGACCTGTAGTGCCCTATTTTGAGGCCGAATTGTGGAAAAAGCATCTAGGAAGATGGGAGAAGACCCCTATTGGTGTCCAAGTGTGAATACCTATTCAAACCTTTTCCACATTTAATTCATTAATCCAGGTGTGTACATTATTTCAAGGTAACATGCAAAATATATGCAGGTAGCAATGACACAATCAATCACCAATCTTAGATTCAATAACTAAGTTAACAAAAGAACCAATGTGATAGTAAATAAGAGTAAATTGCAGAACTATAAAATAAAGTATTGTATCAATCGAAATAAGCCAACACACAGAATTAATGCAACACCTAATCAGAAGAGTGGGCCCAACTCCCTGACTAGGGCTATGGTGGAGTCACAGCTTATAGAGAGAACAACAAAATAAATTGCATTCAATTAATTAATCAGTCCTCTATTACAATATCAATATCTACCACAGATAACCTTGATTCACAGCATTGAAAACCTTCTTATACAGTACACAGAGGAATATGTCTCTCAATATGGCAGCTAATGGTTATCATTATACAATCATTGAAACAACCAACTAGTTGCCGAGAGAAAGACAGGAAAGGTCTGGAAGAGGCCTGAAATCTGTTATGTTGTTACAACGCTTGTTGATATGGTGCTGGAAGCTTGGAATTGCTTATGTGATTTGCACTTGTAACCATTAACCACTGGATCTGTGGAAATGTCATGATTAGTAACTCGCATAGGTAAAATCTCCATGACTATTACTTCATTAATTAAATATTCTAGGAAGACAATGGAAGAGGATTTACCTTATGTGTTTAGAATGATTAGTGACTATAAGTGATACAAAAGGAGTGAGAGAGAGAGTGAAAATGGAGGGAAAAAGTATGTAGATTTGGAACCCAACATCTCCCCCCAACTAGTCTTTCTACATTCCCTCATGCAACTTGCCACCTCTTCAGATCTGGATTGGACCAGCTGTTTTAGCATGAAGCTAAGCAAGGTCATATTCTTTGGCCATCTCTATTCCTGGAGGTTTACATCCTTCTGTCATAAGGACATCCTTCCACCAATAATTGCTCACGTTGTATGTTGGAGTGTAATGTTCTGCTAGCAACCAAATGAGGGCAAATTGAAACCTCCGCCCCATCCACCAGACCCCACAAGTTTGAATGCATGCAACAAAATGGGACACCCTTTATAATGCCTGTGAAAAATTGGGTGTTCCAAATGGTTCCTGGTTTCTGATAGCTGAGGACAACATCATCCATCTACTTTGACAACTATCAAGGGCTTCATCTTGGAAAGTGTCTATCTATCTAACACAGAGGTCAGTACAAAATCTTTGTGTTGCCATCATTCGTTCCTTAAATCCCTCAATCTATAGAAAGGTGGAGTGCTTGTTATAAATAGTCACTGACTAACCATTCTCCCTCGTTATCATCAGTGGATTTGAAGCTTGATTCCTTTCAAAAGTATCACAAGCCTTCCTCCATTTAACCTAGTTAATGGTGTAGGAGGTGAAGGCTCTTAGGTGAACATCTCCCACAAATAGAACTGGGTTAAATCTCTCATCATCCCTCAAGAATAACCATGCATTTAGAGCTCGCACATCAAGTGGTGGTTCATGATATCATGGATTCTTCTAATACGAAGGAATTGTATCGGGTCTTCGATCTCATGGTTTATATCCTTTTAGATGTTTTCCAAGCAAAATAAAAATAAATGCTCATCAAGAAACAAACCATAACTATGGACAGGAGGTGACAGGCCATTACCTGTTATGATAGGGTAAACATATGTTCCTTATCTTCCTCCAACACCTATATCTACCCTTCTAAATCCCTTATCTTTCTCTGTTGTTTTTCCTACCTCTGATTTTCTTTGTCCAACTAGTCTACATAGTGACAATCATGGCGGAATACTCTCAAACCCTCGTTGTCTCCTTATTCTTTTATTCACGGCAGATTTCCATCTTTGAATTTCAGCCGCTAGGAAGAATTCTTGGGCCTCAAACAACTATTCTATAAGACCAGTCTATGTAGAAGCAAAAGTTGTGGGAACATCTTCTGTTTGTATAGCTATTGAGGAGACATCAACCTTGGGCCTTACAACCTTCCATTTATATTTCTTTGCCTTCTTTTCTAGCCAAGATACCTGCTTCCTCAGCTTATGGACCTCCATCTTTGGCTGCATGTTTTCTCCAAATTGAGGTTGATACCTCTCCTTGAGAGGTGGTCTCCTTATCTCACACTTTTCTACCCATTCTTGTTTAATAGTGAATTCATTTCCTAGCCCCGCAATTGGTTCAAGAGCTAGTGGATTACCTTTAGAAGCATCGGCTAGCTCCTTTACCAAGTCTTCCTTACTTGGTTTTCTTTCCTTGGGACCACTTTCTCCCTTGACTTGTCTCAATTCGAGAACATATGTCACATGGATAGTGCCCTTGTTGATCGCTTTCTACTCCAATCCCACTGCAAAAATTTCTTTCTCGACCTGTTCCTTAGGAAGGTCTTGCTGGGAATTTGTAGGTAATGAGATGACAATGGTTGCACCCTCCTTCGGGCCGATGTACTTCAATATGGGAGGAACAATAATTTCTTCTATTAAATCTAGGGGGGAACGGACCGTCCTAGCTCCTCTTGGCATTGTGGTCTGAAACAGAGAGTGGGGAATGTCCTCCACCTAGTCTATACCGGTCCCATATGCTACCTCTAACTCTTTTTCTTCCTCGCCTTCATTCCTCAATTGATCTGAACCTTCTTCATGTGGTACCTCTTGCCCTGCGGTCGACACCGGTTCTTGTGGAAAAACGTCAACCTCAAGGTTTGTCTCTTCCACATTATATTGCCCTAACTGAGTTGGTGGTGGTTCTTGTGTGGCACACTTAATAATTTTGTTGAAAAATGTGCAACAAGAAATGTTAAATTTAGAATGTGCTAAAAATAGACCTGCTGAAAATAGCATGTCTAAAAATAGCATATCTAAAAATAGCAGTTTGGCCAATGAGGTCATTGGCCACATTGGGTGAGAGGTGAAACTGATAAAAATAAAAAGTTCTAAAAATAGCATTTATGGGTCCCTTCCTATTAATAGCAGTCCCTAGTTTATCTATAGGAAGTAAAATTAATTTTGGTCTTAACAGCAGTTGGAAATATTAATTAATTAATTCAGTTGAGTTAATTAGTTAAGGAAATTCGAATTTGAAGTCTTTGTGAGGATGCACATGAGCTGTCCCACTAATTGAGGAATTTGTCCTTAGTTTCCTCCACTAATTAAGGGAATAAGTATGAGTTCTATAATGAGAGAATCAGTTGACTTAGTTCTAACTAGTCAAGTCCAGTTAGATTATTTTAACAAGTTGTTAAAATAATAAAATATAGTTTGTTAATTCTTGCATGCATGTGACAACTATTATTTTAGATAACTGAGGATTCACTCATGGATAACTGTTGCATGTCAGTTCTATCAGAGACCCAGTTGAGATCAGAGGTGGGACAATGTACTATTAGATTCTTGGATATTTCTAGTAAGTGTTCCTTGCATGGAGAAGGATCTATTATAGGAGATTGGAGGACTTGTGGCCTATATATTGAGGCCTACATAGTCCATGATTTTCATCTTCTAATTGAAGATCATCAGAGTAACAGGGCTTGGTTGGTTCATGAGACATATCTTCATAGTTCATTGACAACTGAATAGCTTGTGAGCTAATTCTTCTTGTATTGTGAAGAGTTTTTCCACTTGATTGATAATACATGGTTGGGGTTTTATGTTGGTGCTTTCCCCTAGATATATCTTGTGTTATGTGTGATTAATTCTCTTGATCAGTTATGTATGTTTCTACTTGATGTTTCTCATGATTTCGATTATGCTTCTGCTTAATGTTTTGTAGAAGTAGAACAAGTATTATGCTTTGGGACATTGCATATATCGGTTTTTTCTACAGATGAAATTTTTACATGGTATAGAAGCACAGGTGATCAAGGAGAGAACAATATACTGAGAGGAGATTTCAAAGTTTTGAGTTTTGGGCCGAGAGTTTGTAGAGCAGATGTAAAAATTTATGTACCAAATTTTCAGAAACAAATAGCAGATTTGGATTCCTTGCGGAAAAATACCCAAATTCAAAAAAAACAATTGAGGGAGATATTGCTAATTCAAAATCAGCTTCTTTTTCTAAAAAATTTCGTAACGGCAGGAAAGTGGAAATATATTAGTGTGCTAGCCATGAACCTGTATGCACTTGAGGTTCAAGATGCATGTAAAGCCTTGAGTAGCAAGGCAACTGATGGAGACTTGGTGGTTGAGAGGGAGGGCATATTACCTCTCAACATGTAGAGCTAGAAGAAGTCTCAGACGATTGTGAAGGAGCTGTGATTAGTGCAACAACTTCAAGAGGTTGTGGAGCAGCCACAACAAGGGAAGCTGAGAGGAGATCGAGTAGAGACATCTACTCATGCAGAGACCTCCAATAGGGGGAAACTTTGATCCAGGTGGGCATAGGGATCATATGCAGCCATACCTCCAGGTAGGAGGTGGGGTGATATAGAGTGATTGTCCCAAGGAGGAGGGGTACGATCCTTGAGGTACCCAACCTCTTGGATGAGACCTTGCTACAGGAGCCCTGATGTGGAGTAGCAGGAACTAATTGATTGGGTAGAGACAGATGAATATGGAGCGACTGAGAGAGAAACATTGCAAGGAATCCCAGGACAGTGCATAGCTAGCAGGTTGCAGCAATGTGAGAGGCACAAGTGTTTTGCACAGTGCTAGGTGGCATAGAGAGGTGTGAAATGGTGCAAGATGCATGGAGATGTTGTAATACCGCAGATGTCAGAATGGGATCACTTGTCAACAGTATGTAGAGCTTCAGCATCAGAGTATGTTCCTAGCCCAACAAAGTGGTCATTTCGGAGTGTTTTTGTTCCAAGTGTTGTTGGAGCAAGTGGACCGGGTAGATGTGTTGCATGCAGAACATTCCAGAGTTACAGGATCGTTTTCGAGAGAAATCCTTTCTTGTTGAGAGGGAGTGTTGAAAAATGTGCAACAAGTAATGTTAAATTTAGAATGTGCTAAAAATAGACATGCTAAAAATAGCATGTCTAAAAATCGCATGTCTAAAAATAGCAGTTTGGCTAGTGAGGTCATTGGCCACATTGGGTGAGAGGTGAAACTGTTAAAAATAAAAAGTTTTAAAACAACATTTCTGGGTCCCTTCCTATTTATAGTAGTCCCTAGTATATCTATAGGAAGTAAAATTAATTTTGGTCTTAATAGTAGTTGGAAATATTAATTAATTAATTCAGTTGAGTTAATTAGTTAAGTAAATTCGAATTTGAAGTCTTTGTGAGCATGCACATGAGTTGTCCCACTGATTGAGGAATTTATCTTAATTTCCTCCAGTGATTGAGGAAATAAGTATGAGTTCTATAATGAGAGAATCAATTGACTTAGTTCTAACTAATCAAGTCCAATTAGATTATTTTAACAAGTTGTTAAAATAATAAAATATTGTTTTTTAATGCTTGCATGCATGTGACAACTATTATTTTAGATAACTAAGGATTCAATCATGGATAACTGTTGCATGTTAGTTCTGCCAAAGACCCAGTTGAGATCAAATGTGGGACAATGTACTCTCAGATGCTTGGATATTTCTAGTAAGTATTCCTTGCATGGAGAAGGATCTATTATAGGAGATTGGAGGACTTGTGGCCTATATATTGAGGCCTAGGTAGTCCATGATTTTCATCTTCTGATTGAAGATCATCAGAGTAACAGGGCTTGGTTGGTTCATAAGACATATCTTCACATCTTCATAGTTCATTGACAACTGAATAGCTTGTGAGCTAATTCTTCTTGTATTGTGAATAGGATTTCCACTTGATTGATAATACGTGGTTGGGGTTTTATGTTGGTGCTTTCCCCTAGATATATCTTGTGTTATATGTCATTAACTCTCTTGATCAGTTATGCATGTTTCTACTTGAATTTTCTCATGATTTCAATTATGCTTCCGCTTAATGTTTTGTAGAAGTAGAACAGGTGTTATGCTTTAGGACATTGCATATATCGGTTTGTTCTACATATGAAATTTCTACAAATTTCAACATCCACTTCAGTTTAGACAAGTGATGCTGGTCCTAGTGTAACAACATCACTTGCTAGATCTTTGACCAGAACTTCTTCTCCTTGTGCTTCATTAATGAAATTTGATTCCTAGAGAACAACATCAACTTCATCCATTACCTTCATATCTTCATCAATAGGTTCCACAGGTGAGACTGGTTCTTGTGTGGAAGCCTCAACCATATCACCAACTATTTCCTCCACTTATATTTCTTCATTAAAAGGTTCCACAGATGGGGCTGGTTCTTGTGTGACAGCCTCAACTATGTCACCAACTATTTCTTCCACTTCCATCTCTGCAATAATAGGTTCCACAGATGGGGTTGGTTCTTGTGTGACAGCCTCAACTATGTCACCAACTATTTCTCTTGCTTCCACTTCCATCTCTTCTAGTTCCTCTTCTTCTTTCTCTATTTCCCGGGCTCTTCTCCTCCTCCTATTGTAACAACAGGGGATGTTGGTCTTTTCTTTGATCCCTCTAGTTCTTCCTCTGCTCCTGTTGTACCAGCAGGAGATGTTGGTTCTTCATCTCCTCCTACTGTACTAGCAGGAGACGCTGGTTCTTCCTCTCCCAATTCATCGGGCTCTTCTTCCTCTCCTTTTGTACCAACAAGAGAGGCTGGTACTTTCTCCTCCAATTCCTAGGGCTCTTCCTCTCTAGCAGTTATAATAGCTGCTACTTCCTCCTTCGTCATCTCAAGGAATTGTGCCCAAGGTACTTGTAATCGAGTCAATGCATGCATGACCAATAGTCGAACCAGTCCATGGTTTGTGAGGACCGTCAGCACTTGGCATGAACGTCAAGCAAACTGCGCCATAAGTTGAAGACTCTTCATCAATAAGAAAAGCATGTTCAGAGAATGAGCTTGTGCATGTAGAAATCAAAGATTGTCTAGAATTTTGAAGTAGTGTTTGAACAGGGTGGTAAACCACCCTTCGTAGGTTATATATTTCATGACAAAGCCTGCTACTTCACCCCATGGATGTGGCAAGGACTTATGGTCATACCCCCTTTACTTTAGAACAACGCTTTCTCTGGCCTGCAAAAATAATTTTGGGAACTCAGGCAGCGGAGACTTCCTTGAGAACCACTTATGTCCCTGTTGTATTAACCCATTGAATTCTCCAATGGCCTCCTTTGTGATAGGGATTTCTAATCCTCTAACTTGCGAGTAATTCTCATCCAAATTCATTATGAATTCTACTGGTATCCCCTAGTCGAACCCCTACAATCTGTTGAGATAAATATCCCTTCCTACCTTTACAAAGACCCACCATACATCTGCATTGTTGCAGACCAGGTTTGTATCCTTGCATTCAAGACACATAGCCAGTCTGCCCATCCTGTAGAAATTGTAACAACACTTTGGACGCAGCAGATATTGGAAGGAGTGATAGCAACCAACTTCTTGCAATAACAACATGGTATAAACGAAAATGAATGAGGTGGAACGATGGTAAAACGGTAGGTTATTTCTTGGGAAACGAAGAGAATCATGGTGGATTATGGTGAATGTGGTGAATGGTGTGGTAATTATTCCGCATTAAATGAGAAGGTACATGTTTCAAATCCCAATGCATGCCAATGATTATGCGAAATAATGATGGAGATTGTGGAGTGTACCATCACACAAGGTCTAATGATGGTAATGGATTAATCATTAGTGCGGTTTAATTACATCCTCATTTAATTATGAAGGCACCCCCCTAACTTATAAATAGTCATCCACGACATATTAATTTCTTGTCCACAAAATATTTAATTAATTCTATAAAAGTCAACGAAGACGTACCTCTCGACCTACCTAAGAGAAGTGATTGTTGGCAGAGTAACAGTGGAGTAATAACAACCGAGGAGTAACACCATCCATAGAGTAACAGCAATGGCAGAGTAACAACAGTGGAGGAGTAATAGCGTCGGCAAAGTAACGACATCAGCGGAGTAACAAAAACTGAGGAGAAACGACATCGATGGAGTAACAACAACCGAGGAGTAACAACATCAATGGAGTAACAACATTCGTGGAGTAACAACATCCAAGGAGTAATAGCATCCAGTGAGTAACATATATATATATATATTATATATATATATATAAAATAATATATCTATATATATATATATATATATATATATATATATATATCAGTTTAAGGGTGAAGAGGAGGTATCTTTTGCACTAACAACCTTCAATCAAGATTTTTCAGAGAGATGTTTGATGAAGGCTTCTTTGGAGGCTGGGTGGTGGTAAAGTCTAAGTCGATGTCCATTCACAACAAAAGAAACATGGGAATCAATGATTGTAACTAGTCTGACAGTCCCATTGTTGAATACTGCATCAACCTCATATGGGCGCAACCATCACGAGCGAAGCTTTCCCTTAAAATCCTTAAAATAGGAATGATACATTACTGCCCAATCCCCTCTATGAAACACCTTAATTTTAATAAATTTAGCGTCCTATTTTTCTCTCTGTTGTTGTATGGAAGTAGTCTTATGGACAACCATTAGACGAATTTCATCCAATTCATTTAATTGTTCCAGTCGATGTTTCTAGGCTTCTGAGAGGTCCAATCCTACTTCTAGAGTTGTTCTAAGCTTACTGATTTCAAATTCCACTGGGAACAATGGGGATTTACCATAGACAAGTTAAAATGGTGAGAATCTTGTTATGTTCCACCATTTTGTTCTATACACCCAAAGCGATTCAAAGAATTTTTTAGCCCAATCCCAACAACGATTTGTTATGGTCTTAGTGTGAACATTTTCCAATACTTTGTTTATGCTCTCCACTTGATGTTTTCCTGGGATGATATGGGGTTGTTATCCTATGCTTGGTCCCATATTTTTCCATAAGATTTGCTATCATGTGTGACGCTAATTGTTCTCCTCCATCTAAAATTATCTCTCTCGGAGTACCATATCTAGCAAATATTTCTTCAAATAAAAAGTCTAAGACAACCTACTATGTTTCTTTTGTTATAGCCTTGGATTCTACCCACTTCATCACATAATCTGTGCAGACTAGAATGTGGAATTTCTGATGTGAAGGTGGGTTAAATGGACCCACAAAGTCAATAGCCCATCTTTCGAAGGACTCAAGAACTACATGTGGTTGTAATGACATTCCATCTAAGCAACCAGACTGACCCATCGGTTGGCAGCTATCACATCTTGGAACATAATTTTTGCATCAATGAAGATAGAGGGCCAATAATACCTCATCTGTAACACCATGTGTCCAGTTCATTTTTCTAAAAAATGCCCCCATAAGGGCCATCATGAGCATCTTTCAAAACCTCATAGATGTCACTTTCTGCTACACAACGACGGATTTGTTGATCACCCCCTGTATAAAATAGATATCCTGCTATCCATGAGTAATGGGTACTGTGATGAATAATCCTTTGTTGTTCCCTGTATGACAAATGTTGAGGTACTTTTCCTATAGAAATAGTTAGCAATGTCTACATAGCAAAGGATATTAGTAGAAATTCCAAATAAATGCTCATCTAGAAAACTATCTTCTACAGGTTCTCCTTCACTATCAACATTTAATATAGACAGAAAATCAACAACTATGTTATCCTTGCCTGGTTTATCTATAATGGTGATATAAAATTATTGAACTAATAACAACCACCTTGTTATACACCCAGGAGTTATAGGTTTGTTCATCAAATAAATGATTGTTGCATGATTAGTGTGTACAAAAGTAGGATACCCAGTAATATAGTGTCAAAATTTATTAACAACATAGATGACAGCCAAGAATTCCTTCTCCGTTACCTTACAATTTAGCTCAGTAAACGTTAAATTATTGCTGATGTAATAGACCGCATATGGCTTCTTGTCTTCTTGTTGTCCCAAAACTGCTCCTACAGTTGTTTGAGAGGGATCTGCATGGATATGAAATGGGAGTTCCCAGTTGGGACCACGTAAGATTGGAGCTTGGCTTATTAGTTCCTTGATCTTCTCAAAGGCTACTTCACAATCATCTGTCCATAAAAATTTTGCATCTTTAGTTACCAGCTGAAAAAGTGGAAATGCGATCTTATAAAATTTTTCTATAAAACACCTATAGTAACTAGCACAACCAATAAAACTACGTATCTGAGTCGATGTCTTGGGAATAGGGAAATGCAAAATTACCTTTACCTTGGCAGGATCAACTTGTATTCAAGCAGCTGAAAGAAAATGTGCCAACACTACTCCCTCTTCTCTCATCATATGACATTTCATTGTACTCTGAGAAACATGCATTTGTTTACACCTTTAAAGGACTTTCTCCAAGTTTTCCAACCCTTCTTCGAATGACCCCCCATATGGTGTAAAATCATCCATATAAATTTCAACATTGTCATCAAGTAAAGAAGGAAAAATCCCTAGTATTTCCCTTTGAAAGGTAGTAGGCACATTACAAAGACCAAACAGAAGGACTTAGTAAGAAAATGTCCCCCAAGGGCATGTAAAGCAAGTCTTTTCATGATCCTCAGGAGATATTTGAATTTGGTTATACTCGCTAAACCCATCCAAGAAAGAGAAAAACTTCTTCTTTGTCAGGGTATCAAGGACTTAGTCGATAAATGGCAGAGGAAAATGATCTTTCAACGTTGCTTTATTCAACTCCCTATAGTCTACACAAATCTGCCATTTACCATTCTTTTTAGGAACAATGACCAACAGGGATACCCACTAGCTGTCCAAGATTGGATAAATAAATCCTGCATCCAATAACTTTTGGAGCTCCCCTTTGACAATGTTCTTCAAGGAAAGGTTCATCCTTCTTTGGGGTTGTCTCACAAATCGACAATATTCTTTAATGTAGATATGATGAGTACAAAAATTGGCAGGGATACCTTTCATATCAGTATAATCCCAGGTGAAAGCTTCTTTTTGTTCTTGAAGGATATTTAGGAGCTATTCAGTCTAGGCTGGTGAAAGATTCAGGTTGATATTCAATGTCTTCCCTCACTCAATCTCCATTGGTATGTTGTTAGAAAGTGTTGTTACAGGAATGTCTTCCCCTTTGATTTCAGATCTAATAGTTTCCTGTGTTTCACAGCTCATGATTGATTCCAAAACTGCTAAGTTGGATCTGTAATAGAATGAGGGCTACTAATAAAAGTGTTAATAGTATCATCCTCTATCTCATTCTTAAATCAGAGGGCTTTCCCCATGGTAATAATTGGTTGGCGTTCCTGCTATTCGGTTTCAATCCCATCCAAAGACAAAGAGTTCTGCTTTGGCTTTTTCTATGAGCTTGGTTCAACAGGGGGACAAAGAGTAAGATTTTTCGTATTTCCCCATTAGGGATTACCATGTTCCCTGACCGACATTCAATATAAGCATCAGTGGTTGCAAGCCACTGTTTTCCTAAAATAAGGGATGACCACCATCTAGGGACTGCGTATGCAAGACTAGGAGGTCAACGGGATAGTGCCAAGAATCCACCGACATTGTTATGTCTTCCAATTTCCCTATTGGTCTGATTGTAGATCTGTCGACTAATTCTAAGACTGTAGGGGTTGGCTTAAGACCATGCAATCCCAGTGTAAGCATGGTTTCAGATGTAATTATATTAATTGTAGCACCCAAGTCTACCAACACATTCCAAATATCTACCCCGTTAATATGAACTATTAGAATTGGGTTCCTAGGATCCCCATATTTTACAGGCATAGCCTTTCCCAGCGTAATGTTAGATAACCTCCCCATCACATGAATAGCAAGCAGATCTTTTTCTTTCTTCCCAAGTTTCTTAGAACAATATTCTCTTATAGTTTTAGTGTAAATTGGTACATCTTTCATGGCCTGAAGCAGGGGGATTTTTATAAACAAATTCTGCAATTCTCCTAAAAGATCAAATTTTGGTTGAGGGACCCATTTACTCAAGGCTAATCATTATGGATAAGGAGGATTGGTTCGATAGGCTTGAGTAATATTCAAATGAGGAGGAGAATGTTCCACAAATGGTTGGGTTGTTTCATCCCTGACTACTTGAGATTCTGGATTCTCATTGTCAAGATGTTCAACAATAACAGGCGATGTAGGAGGAATTACTACCCAGTCAGATCACAGATTTATCTCATTAAGCCTATGGTAGAAATGTTGTACAGAGGAAGGTTGAGGGTGTCTGATTACTAAGCACCCTTATTGTTTGGATTTGGGTTTGGCTGAATAGGAAGTTGAGGTTGAAGAGGAGGATTATTGGAGGGAACATTAGAGGGAAGTTGTCACTGATGTTACTACGTAGGTTGAGGAAATTGAGTAGCAAGGAGAATAGGATTACACCAGGCTTGAGACTAAGAAGAAATTGAATTAGGTTTAGGATACCATGTCTGCCAAGGTGGGTATTGATAATATTGAGGCCAAAGGAACAGACTGAGGATTCATATTATAATATTGAAAAGAGTCCTGAGATCTACCTTGATTTAATCTTGATGATCGTGGTTGCCATGGTTTTTTAGACCCCATGAAGCATAGTTGATATGATTCTTCATTTTCCCCCTAAAATACTTCCTTTAGTGCTGGAAGAGATGGACACACACTGGTGGAGTGACTCCATTCACAGATAGCACATGTCTCTATAGTGTCTAGTGGGCACTCCTTCAATGGGTGTTTCTTTCTACACCATGGGCAGAAAATAGCCATAGTTTTTTCCAACTCCATCTATTTCTATTTTGCCTCTAATGTGTCCATTTGGGAGGATAATTTACTTAGGCTATCATTTTTCAAATTATCTAGCAGGTTCCCAATTTCTTCTTTTGTGGTTCCCCCACTTGATGCTTTGAAAGTTTGGATTCCTTGTTTATTCCTTGCAGCTCCCCATAAACATTGAATACAGAGTTCACATATGGTGTCAAAGTCTTCCTTAGATATATCCCCTTTACCTACTATGTTTAACAGCTCCAAAAATTCCTCCCTAAGGGTCCGGTGAAAAATAATTTTCAAAATATCCTTATCCAACTCACTGTGGCCAGATCTTTGGAGAGTATACTTAAAATGTTCCATACAATCCTCCATGTTTTCATCCTCCTTTTGCAAAAATTTCTTCATTAATTTCCTGGGATTTACAATAATTCTAATATATTTCTAGGAAATCCTTCTTCATGTCATCCCAGGTAGAAATGGTCTTTCCTCCTAGATCCATAAACCATCTCAATGTTGTCCCTTTTAATGTAGCAGGGAAAATTTTCAGCTTCTGAGAATCATTGACATAGTCATACCCTCTACAAATGATATCAAACTCGAATAGGAAATTTCCTGGGTCCTCCATGGAAAGCCCATGGAATTTTGGTAGTGCGGTCAGTGGAATAGGCCTCATTGGTGCATCACCCATAATTTCCCCAATTGGGAATTCAATTGAAGATGTTGTGGGTGCCATAAATATCCTTCAATACTTGGAACTTCAACAGGTTCCTGTTGTGTAACAACTGGTGGTTGTGAAAGTTAACAACACTCCCCTGATCGCGAGGTGAAGAAACTCCTCTATGATTTCCTTCTTCAATCCCTGAGTGGATTTCTTCTTTTGACCCTCTACTGGCAACCTCCTCCCTATTTGATACCAGAGGAAGTGTCTCTATTTTCTCTGATGCCCTACTTCCTACTTCTCCTATAGTTGTTGAAAGGGATACTTCCACCTTCAGAGGCTGTATAGGTTGTTCCACAGAATGTCCTTCGGATCTTGTGTGAACCTTCACCCTAGCAGCAACTCGCGGTGAGGCTTCTTATGCAACTTTTGTGATGATTTCATGGATATAGGTATTCCTCCCCAAATCCTTCCTTCCTTGCCTTTCGGGTCCTCCTCTGCCCCTTTTATTTGAACCTTTGTTCATACATTTATTGGAAAGAAAACATTAATAATTTTAAAACTCAATACCTGGAGCAGGGCGAAAAACTCTTTTCCCTCCCCAAGACGAGAGGAAGATATTGGTTTCTAGGAAATCAACAAAACAAAAAACAATCAAAAAGAAAAGAAAATAGAGTACTACGCTTAGGACTTAGAGAAGGGTAACAAATTCCCTCCCTAAGATGAGCAATTGGTCTGTAGATCAATGTAGATCATGTTCTTGCACCTTGTTAGCCTCCCTGACAACGGTGCCAAAATGTTGGTGTCCAAGTGTGAATACCTATTCAACCATTTTCCACATTTAATTTATCAATCCAGGTGCATGCGTACATTATTATTGGCTTGTTAGGTCCTGACCTAGGTTCAAAAGTGCTTTAGCCAAATAAATCGCAAAACTATTAGCCCTTTTGGAAACAGTCCGCGGAGCACAGACCGAGGTCTCACCCGAGGTAATATGGAAGGGTGTTGGAACCAAGTTTCCACACCCTAGGGATGTCTTGATTAGGTCTGGAAAGTTCACAAATCGATCTTATGTGCTGCGCTACTCCCGCGCAGTCATCTGTTCAATGCAACTACCTTCGCACGCTATGATGATGAGCGTGAATATTCTCTATGCTTTCTGGGCTTAGTATTATTATAGATCTTGAATTAAATTAAGTAGGCCCAATACTTTCAGTTACCATTTAACATAAACAAACAAGTGCATAGTCATAAACCATAAATAGATGCATAAACCAGAATATAGAAACAGATACGCAATATTCCAAAACCAACTTATCTTTATTAATGCATTTTTGAGTTACAATCCACTTCCTATCCTGTGCACTCAACTATAGGGATCAACGCACACAACTATGGACTCTACTAGGCATCTACGCACATAGCTGCAGAGCCTCTTCTACTACTACAACCCTCGACTCAGACTTATAGACTTAGACCGAATATCATTGTTAACAACCCATAAAACTTCAGATCTTCTCTAAAACTTCCAAAAACTGCCTTCTACACCTAGAGCCTTGCTCTATCTATACATTCCCATGGTTCACGGACCATGGGAAAGCTGACTCACTTTCTATTGTTTTACCTTATTTTCGAGCGAACTACCTGTTGGCTTATATGGGCCTAACCCAGGTTCAGAAGAATTATTTAGCCAAACAAATCCTACAGCTACCGACCCTTTCGGTAATAGCTCGTGGAGCACAGACTGAGGTCTCACCCGAGGTAGCAGGGGAGGGTGCTAGAACCAGGTTTCTGCACCCTTGGGATGTCTTGATGTGGTCAGAAGGGCTCACACACCATCCAACAGCCTCGCTACTCTTCTTCCATGTAGACCTAGAATAGGGCTACTTCTCAATACTAATCACTAAATGATTTATTATAGATCAAATCTACTTAAAAGGGTCTTTAAGCAAACATTTAATCAAGATAACCAGTGTGTGTATTTAACAAAGATACATATTTACATTAATCCAGAACATAGATACAGATTTACATTAATCCAGAACATAGCATGCGCATAAAGAATCAATAGCCATACCAATCATAAATTAACTAGATCTGCAATAGCTCAGATTGACACAATGTTTCAAAATCAACTTATCTTTATTTCCACTTTATCACCGATACATCCAGATCTACCCTACACACTCAACTGTAGGGGTCTGCGCACATAGCTTTGGACTCTACCAAGCCTCTGCACACACAACTAAAGAGCCTCTATCCACTACCCAATACCCTCGACTCGAACTTAGAGATGCTCCAAAACCTGTTCTCAAAAACCCATTACATGACAGATCCAAGATTACATACCAAAAATCTACCTTCTACCTAAAGAGCCTCGCTCTATTTATAACTTCCTAGGGTCTACGAACCAACTTACTTCCTATTATTCTATATTATTTCTTGGGCGGACAACCCTTTGACTCAACCTTTTACATTCTGTGCTCCCCATATTTCAGAGATTTACAATAATTTTTATCCTACTTATAGGCTCTCAGCCCCAACACTGTTACGTGGGATCTCTGCTACCCAACAGCCCCCCAACACAATCATCATGAATCGTCCTGAGTCAGTCATCGGTGGGGCAAGATGTGGTGCCTTGGCTTTGCGGTTCACCTCCCTTTGAGTGACATTTGTTGTCCTACTGGTCCTGCATTGTCTCCTACAATGCTTAGTCCGGCTCCCGCTTCGTTGTTTCTACCAATTCTCGTGACCGATAATGCTCCTTCTACTCTACTAGGTTAACACAGAACACCCCTCATAGGATTTTAGCTCGAGCAAGGGAGCCGCATACAGGACCTCCTTGTACCACTGCAGCCACTTCCTACCTTTGTATCTGCTCTTTGCAGTATCCGCTGCAGATTTTGTTGCAATTTTGCAAGACCTTAGCTGTTGTCTGCACGATCCCAATCCTCAAGGTACATTAGGGACAAGTTATTAACTGCATTTCTACCAGTGGTCTCCATCTTTCCATCCTTTCTCTTTTCTGTTGTAGTTTGTCGGCCTCCCCTCGAGCGAGGTGATGGCATTCAAACCAATTCTCCTTCGTGTCTCCCATTTTCCTGTACATCACCTACTATTGATTTTGAACTCTGCGTGGCACCTGCAACTATCAACACCATGTTCCTCAGAGAGTCCTGCCTTTCCATCAGCCAAATCACCACCCTCGGGCTTACTCCTTGTGCAGAGATAATGAAAAGTTCCATATCGGTAACCAAATTATGTTTTCTAGAAGTGTAGGTTGCTTAGTGGATGCCCCTCTGTGATTTATAAGCATTTCGAAATTCAAATTCACTGGCTCCCGCCTGTTCTAGCGTCCTCGTGTTAAACCTGTGGCAGCTCGTTCCATATCTAGCTCATACCCCTTCTCTTAATTTCCCGCCTCCCACTCCCTTGTGCCATAATGCAGACATCTTGTCATGAATAGTGACAGTAACGGTCACCTCTCCTCTTAGCAACACATCATCGCACTCCTTTGTGTGCAACTGCGACATTTGTGATTGGCTAAATTTATGTGTATCCTAGCAATCACGCCTGTTTCCCCGAGAATACTTTATCATCCCGCGCTCTCTTCCAACTGGTTGGAGCAGTGAGACTATCCCTCGGGTGATTAGTCAGGCGGTCGACCCACCCATGTAGAGCTTTAGGCGACTTCCATTCACTCTTCCCAGGAAGGGGTCTCCATTGAGTTTGGCAAGCTGAACTGCGCCCCCATCGGTAACTTATTTGATGACATAGGGTCCTAACCAATGCATTCGAAGTTTGCTAGGGAATTTCTCGAACTTGTTGTCATATAATAATACCAGATCATTTTCCTTAAAGGTGTGCACCTTGATGTGGCATTCATGCCATGCTTTCTCCCATTGTTTCTGCACTTGCTGATGGAATCCAGCCAAAAATCATTCCTCCTCCAGATCCTTCAGCTACACGAGTTGTTCCTCCAAAGCCCTGCAGTCTGCCATACCTGTTAATACTACTATCGGTAGACTAGGCACAATGTATTCCATAGGCATAACGACCTCCTTGCCATAGACTAGCTGAAAAGGTGTCTAGCTCGTCAGCTTCTTGCACATAATTTGGCATGCCCATAGCACAGCAGGGATGCATAAGTCCCAGTCATTTCGCTGCACATTACAGGCTTTGGTCAACACAGTCTCCAAGATTTATTGAATGCTTCAATGGTCCCATTCGCTTGTGGGTGGTATGGCATACTCTGTTGGTGATATATCTGGAATTCCTTAGTGAATGCGATGATCATTTCATTCAAAAAAAAATTTCCCCAATCATTCATGAGAATTTTAGGACATCCAAACCTTTTTAGTATGTTCTCGAACAAAAAATTTGCAGTTGTCGCAGCCGTGTAGTCCTTAACCAGCTATGCCTCTTCCCCTTGAGTCAAATATTTTGTTGTGGTGATGATATAGTGCGTGCCTGTCTTCCCTCACGGCGTGATAGGTCCTACGAAGTCGATTTCCCACTTCTCAAATGGTTGTAGTGTCATATGTGTCTGGAGTGGCATTTCATCTCTCTACGAGGGTTTCCCAGTCCATTGACAGATGTCGCAGGCTTGACAGTATGCTTTGGAGTCTTGAGGTAGGACTCGCCACCATAGTCCTACGAGAAGAATCTTATGTGCAGTAGCATGACCTGCAAAATGTCCTCCCACCACCCTGCCATGTGCTTCGGCAAATATTTTTCCACGCTTGAATTCAGGCACATATCTACGTAAGATTTCGTCATTGCCCATTTTGTAGAGATGCCCTACAATCACAGTAAATTCTGCTGCACATATCACCAATTCCTTCTTCTGTTGAATAGAATATCGCTGAAGCATAGCTCTTGTAGTTAAGAAATGGATTATATCCTCAAAATGGCCATCTGCAACTCGCACTGCATATAGTTGTGCATCCAGGAGTCCTTCCTCTAAATATGTGGGCTCTTTGCCAATCTCAATTCGAGATAGGTGATCCAGACCTACGTTTAGATGTACCAATTTTACAACGACCTCGAAGTCATATTCCTGGAATAACAACAACCACCTACAAATTTGCCCCCCCCCAACATAGGCTTATTCACTAGGTATTTTAGCACAGAGCGATCAATATACATCTTAAAGTGTTCGCTAAGCAGATAGTGATGGTATTTTTGAAGTGCGTATACCATCGCCAATCTCTCTCGCTCAGTAGTGGAGTAATTCTTCTCAGCTTTTGACAACTAGTGACTAGTGAACACAATCGGGTGATCTATTCCGTACGCTCCTTCTTGAGTGTGTACTGCACCCAACACGATATATGACGCATCAACATGCACATGAAATTCGATGTCCCAGTTTAGAAAGACCAATATAGGGGCAAATGCCATCTTTTCCTTAAGTGTTTCTAGACTTTTGTTGCATTCCTCATTCTAGCAAGAAGTAGCATCCTTCTTTAGCAATTGTTCCACTGGAGTCGTGATCTGGGCATAGCTTTTGATGAACTTATAATAGTATCCCATGTGTCCCAGTGTGCCGTGTAGTTGTTTGACACTTTGCGGTGCTTGCAGATTGAGTATGACAGTGATCTTTGTCGGATCCACCATCAAGCCTTGCTTACAAACCACATGGCCAAGCAAGTTCCTGAAGGGGATGAGGAAAGTACACTTTTTTAGGTTTAACACAATTTGGTGTCGTTGACAAGTATCCAGCATTAACCGTAAGCTTACTATGTATTTTTTAACCAGTCCAAATACGGTGCAGTCATCAAGATAGACCTCTAAGAGCTTGTGTATAAATTCCTTGAATGCCACTATCACAATGTGTGAGAATATCATTGGCGCATTCTTTAGTCCAAAGGGCATCACCGTATACTGAAAATAACCCCATCCAGTGGCAAACATTGTTTTACTCCTATCCTCTGGTGCGATCTTGATCTAGTGGTATCTTGAGAACCCGTCTGTGAAGGAGTAGGCTTCCTGCCCACCCACATTTTCCAGTACCTCATCTGTAAAGGGTGTTGGAAACAGATCGTTAACACAGGCATCATTGAGCTTCCTAAGATCCACATAGGTGCAAATCCAACCTTCTATTTTTTCTCCTGCACGACCATAGGACTTACCCAGTTGGACTCCTCAACTGGTTCAATGATTCATATTGCCAGCATCTTGTCCAGTTCTTCATGAACCTTTGCTTTGTATTTTGGATTCAATCGGTAGGGTCGCTACTTAACTGGCTTTGCGTCGATCTTCAACATTATCTTCATCACTCCTAGGTCTCCTAGGATCCCTTTTAGCTCTGTGATTTTTGTTGGGAATAAATCTTGATATTCCTGAACCAACTCGATGACCTTTTCCACCGTGGCATCATTCCAATAGTCCCCAAGCGTTGCATATTTTGGATCTTCTTCTATTTCGATATTTACTTGTTTCATTTTCAATGGCGTCGTGATATCTGGATCTTCGATTTCAGGTCCGTGCACCTCATGGCTCCCCTATGATTCTAGAATATTGATGTTTCGTGGGTCATCCTCATCATCTTCTACCTGGACATTGTAGCATTCAAGGGCCTGGCTCAGCTGTCACAACTAGTCGGGCTGCACGGTTTCTTCTGGTTCCAATGGCGTTTTGAAAATGGCAGCCTTCATTAGCTGTAATGTGTCATCCAAAGTATCCATCCATTGATCTTCAAAGAGGAATGTCAACAAAAACCCTTTGCACAAGATATCCCACTCACCTGTGTCGTGTCGGAGCTCTGCTTCAGTATACCAGTTTCTGGGAATGATGTCCAGGGTGTGATAAAATAAGTGCACCCATTCTAGTTGAGGTTCCTCCCCGTAGGTTTTGATCCATCTGGTAAGGTGCATGCGCAGGTCAACACGTCCATTGTATTTCTTTTTTATTCATAGTTCTGGCTTCCCAAATATTATCTGCATCATGTGCCTAAAGCCGTGCCAATCTTCCAAAGTCCCTTCATGTGAGCCCCACCATCGCATAGGTGTCGTGCAAAATGCCCACCTCAACGCATCAAACTGTTGGTGCTCTAGTACCGCAATTTCAAATTTGGCCAGAAATTCATCTATTATTGTCACCCCATCATACATCGATAGTTCGTCATCCTGGGCACTCATGCAGTACATAGATTTAGTCACCATATTGTAGTGTAGCATGGTTACTCTATTCAACCTGCTATGCCATCGCTCCTCTTCTTCATCTGAATCAGTGGTGCAGGACTCCACATAGCCCCGTGATATTCTTCTATCCTCCATTGACTTTACCCATTCTTGCCTTTGTGCATAAATATTATAGATATAGTCTAATTCATCGTCACTTTCTTCGTTGCACATGGGTTCAATGTAGCGCAGTCCTTCAGCCGGATCTAGCGAAACGACTATGTGGAGCGACTTCGTTTCATATATCATTGTCCGCTTCTTTAAATTAATAACCCCATTCATGTCAGTGGCCCAGTCTATTCTTAACAACATAGGATAAGTCATACTTTCATCGACGATTTCAATTACTTCAAAGTCTGTTCTGGTGCTCGCGCCTTTTATATCTACCATAATTCCCTACAACCTTCCCATGGGCAAGATCTTCTATTGGTTCGCCATCCGCAATTGAATAGGAGACCATTGTAGTGTAGGCCTACCCATGCACTCCCAAGTTTGTTTAGGCAGTGCATTTGCATTCGAGCCCAAATCCAAAATGATCTGATCCATCTCATAGTCTCCAATTTGTGCCATTAATCGCATCCCTTGCCCTGTCTGTGTTGCATGTTTTCCTAGTTTTCAAACCACGCTAGGTTCCCGCATACCCGCACACCTATTTATTAATTCTTGCAAGCCTCTAACCACCCTATTGTTGAGAAAAAAATTTATGCATGTCTCTAAAAACATAGCTATCATTGAGGGATCCCTGTCCTGCTCAAGTTGATCCTTGCTACCTGGGGTAGAGACCTCCGCGAAGCTCTCCCTAGCTTCCAGATACCTCTCCTTGCCAACCCTTGCATCTTCCTTACTTAAGTTCCTTTTATCCTTTCCTGTGGCCATGCCACTTCTTAGTACCATGTTTACATGGGGGTCTTCGTCACAGGGTTTGGACCTCATCATCTGCACGTTCTGGATCGTCGTAGGTTGTGCCGCCCTTTTTTCACGAATATGTGCTATCAGTGTGGGGAAATTTGTCAGCTCATGATCAAATTTCTCACAATAAGTGCATGATATTCTAGTTGGGTTGGTACAATCCCACATGTAATGTCCTGGTCCTCTACAGTTGTAACAGATTAGCTGCCCGCGACCCTTTCCTGGCCCCATTCCACCCCGTCCTTGTCCACGTCCCTGGAACCCACTGCATGCGATCGTCGTGGATGGATCCTGACCTCATGCCTCAGTCTATATTCTGTAGTCAGGTGATTGGTCCATTAATAATTGATAGTTATGAAAGTCTCTTTCCTCGCTCGCAAATCTACAAAATTTGCAAAATAGTTGCTGGGGGGTCTTGTTGAATTTTAGTAGTAGATGACAGTTATCTGTGTTATGCTTTCCTCCCACCTAACAGATTGCGTACCAAATCGGGGTTGTTGCGCTTGGCCCTACCTGTGCCTCCAGTCATAATGGTGTTGGTCCCCCCCGTTACCACATAATTCACCAAGACTGGGCAATGATCTTTATCATGGCCGTGGCTCCTGCACTTTATACACCATTCTTCCTCCCGGACTTCGGGGTGAGGTGCCTGTTCCGATTTAAAATTTTTCATTTCCAAACACAATTTTTGTATCTGCACTTGGATTTGCTGAACTCCCAACCCAAGGCCTTGCAACGAAGTTTCATGCAACCTCATCACTGTCTCCAATGCTTCAGCCTGGGTTGATATCTTCTGTTGTGACAAAGTCATCCTCAGATGTGGTGTTAACGAGACCATAAACCAAGTGCATTGTTGCACATCCATTAGTTTCATGTTTGCTTCACAAATAGTAATTTTCAATCTTTGATCCAAATCCGACAAGGTTTCACCAGGCATCATCACGATCTCCTTCAACCCTATGATTGACTGTTTTTCTGACTTCGGCCGGCTAAACTCTTTCTTTAGTTCAGTCTGTATTTCTGTTGTCCCCATAGTTGGGTGATCGCTTGAGTACTTTATATACCATGTCAGCGCTCGGTCCTATAGTGCACTAAATAAAGTAGCCTTTCCGATATTATCATCCATAATTCTATGTGTGTTCCATACTGATGTTAACACAAAGTAAAATTGTTCTGGGTCTTTGCATCCTCCTCCCTTGAATACTAGTAGCTAGATCGCGCTCGTCATTGTCAACCTTGTCAATGTACTCTGAACTGCTACTGCTCCTGGTCCCTTCGATCCTTCAATTCCTTCTCTATAGAGTCTTCGCATTCCACATCAAACACCCCTTAGGCAGATCTCGGTCCTGGAAAATGGAACCATTCGTTGGCTTATATGGGCCTAACCTAGGTTTGGAAGATTTATTTAGCCAAACAAATCCCGCAGCTACAGCCCTTTCGGCAATAGCCCGTGGAGTGCAGACTGAGGTCTCACCTGAGGTAGCAAGGGAGGCTGTTGGAGCCAGGTTTCCGCACCCTTTGGATGTCTTGATGTGGTCTGAAGGGCTCACGTACCGTCCATCAGCCTCGCACTACTCTTCTTCCACATAGACCCGAAACAGGGCTACTTCTCAATACTAATCACTAAATGATTTATTATAGATCAGATCTACTTAAAAGGGTCTTTAAGCAAACATTTAATCAAGATAACCAGTGCACGTATTTAATAGAGATACAGATTTACATTAATCCAGAACATAGCATGCACATAAAGAATCAATAGCCATACAAATCATAAATAACCAGATCTACAATAGCTCAGATTGACACAATGTTTCAAAATCAACTTATCTTTATTTCCACTTTATCAACGATACATCCAGATCTACCCTGCGAACTCAACTGCAGGGGTCCGTGCACACAACTGCAGACTCTACTCTGTGCACATAGCTGTAGAGCCTCTATCCACTACCTAATACCCTCGACTCAGACTTGCAGATGCTCCAAAACTTCTTCTCAAAAACCCATTACATAACATATCCAAGATTACATACCAAAAATCTACCTTCTACCCATAGAGCCTTGCTTTATTTATACCTTCCTAGGGTCCATGGACTGACTTACTTCCTATTATTCTATATTATTTCTTGGGCGAACAACCCTTTGACTCAACTTTTTACATTTTGCGCTCCGCATATTTCAGAGTTTTACAATATTTTATCCTACTTATAGGCTCTCAGCCCTAAAACTGTTACGTGGGATCTCCGCTACCCAACACTACCCTTTGACTTGACTCATTACAACTCACACTCTGTGCACTTCACGAAGCCTTTACAATACTAATACCCCAAAATTGTGGGCTTTAAGTCCCAAAACCGTTACACAGGGAATCCGATGCCCAATAGGCCCCCAACAAACGCGTGACTTGTCCTGAGTCACTTGGCTAGTGTGGCGATCTTTGCTAGAAGTCCATCCAGCAACCTCTGTGCTTCGCGGACGTCTGCCACACATTCCTCTACTGTCTATTGTATCAATTATGCGCAATGATCTGATGCATCATTGTCAGAGGTGCCCTCTTTCCTTTTCGCATATGTTTCCTGCATCTAGGCCAACTTCCCTTCAATCATGGCGATGAGAGTGAACACTTCCTTAAGCCAAGGCTAGATGCATGCTTTAAGCCCTACGTCTTTCTGGCATGCAACATCCACCTATTCTTTCAAATCTTGGGCCTCCATTATATTGGCCAATCATTGGGTAAGGGCAACTGTCTGCGCAATTCCCTGAACATCGTCATAGGCCTGCTGTAATTCCCACACTTATGTCTCTAATTGTTGTAGCATTGGGTCCTCCTAAGTGAAGTAAGCATTAAGAGGGACTAGTTCAACAATCCCATGTAGTCTTGTACAACATGATTTATCTCTTTCAATCCCGATTGAATGGCATGGTGGCACTGCTCTCTGACCTCCGAGGGTGTAGAGGATTGCGCCTTCAGTCACAGCTCCGCGATCTGCAAGTTCAGCTCCAACTGAACCTTTGCAGCCTCCTTCTAGGTCCTGCAAACTCTAGCTGCCAGTTGATGAATCTTTTTTGAGGTGGGGAGTGCTACTGGGACAGCCAACTCCACAATGCTTCTACAGGCCCCCTCCACTGCCTATTCTAGTCCCTGGTTTTGGGCGACCATGTTGTCACACTGTAGGCTGAGCTATTCTAAATTTGCCTTCTGCTCACTCAAGACTTCAAGAGTGTGGCCCTCCCTAGCACGAAGCTCAGCAGTTACCCCATCCTGCAGTTGGTATAGGGTTTCTCTAGGAAGGGCGGCCAAATTCAACCCCCAGCCCCTCATGTCACCTTCGGCTTCTGCTAAGATGACACCTTCTGTTAACACCAAAGTGTTTGTTGTGTGTGGGTGCAACATCTGCTCAGCTTCGACTATACCTTCTGCAAGGTCATTCTTGGGGGCCGCACCTGTAATGCCTGAAATTGTGCCCTGAGCGCCTCCAACACAGTTGACTGCTCCGTCATCAACTCTACCAGAGCATCCTTGGTGACATCACGATTGGGTTTGCTATTATCAATAAGGGTTCATTCCATGGTCTTTGTTGTCTTTTTCTTTTTGCACACGGGTGGCTGCTCCTGGATGCATGGCCTCTTGAGTTGGGTCAAGTTTGGTGTATGGTCCATGCAGTCCTGTGTCTCCACCTCCCCTTATATGTCGTGCTCCATGGAAATTTCCTGGCCTTCCTTGGTCTCCTCAGTGGGCACGATTGTGGTTTGTGTCATCTGCTCTAGTGTTGTTGCCTTAGCTGCCTTTTGCTGCGTGGCTACTTCCTATTCCTGATGCCTTCTTTCCGCCAGCTTTTCGATGCACAACTTGGTCTTCTTCTTCTGTTACTGCACCGCAATATTTTCTAGTTCCACCAAGTCCAGGGCATGCCACTTCGAATACCATGATGCCATTACTTCAAAGATGGCATCATCTGTGGCAATGAACGACAGCTTTTCCCAAGCTCGGGCTAGATCCTTGCATGCTCGTATATACAAGTTATGCATATCCACCTTGAATTCGACCGCACTCTGTAAAGTGTTATATACTGTTGGGGACAAGTGCGGCCTACGGTTGATCAACATTCATAAAATCACCTCTCCCGAATCCTCGCCATGTCTTTTGTTGCCCAGAGCGAGTTGTACCTCACGGCCTCGAGTAGGTTCCACTCCATGGCAGGAAACTACCTATCCATCGAGAGCTCCCCGACAACCAACAGGATGGATAAGAGCAACCATGCGTAGTGGAAGGTCTTATCTCGGTCCTGGGCTTCCCTGCAATTCGTAAAAAATTCATCACAGATAAATTGCACCCAATTGAACTGGACCCCTTTTGCACACTACTCCGCCAATGCAATTACAGATGTTGGCAATTTGTTTGTGTGACATTTCCTCATGAGCTTGCTGGCCAGCAGCTGGGTGGTGATGCACACCCCTCAGTCCTTGATGCTTCCTATTACGTACCCTCGCTTCCTTTTATCTAGCTTATATTTGGCCTTCATAGCTTCCACGAGGCCCAAGTCACTGCTCTTTTCGGCAATGTCTACGGGATTGCTTTCTTTAACGAGCAGCCATGAAATTCGGTGAATTAAGTTGGTCGTGATGGGAATCGGCTTCTCCAGCCAAAGATACCCATCATGTACTAGATGTTGGGCTAATTTATTAACACTAAATTAACACAATTATTTAATTATAAATCCGGGTTTGTAAAACTTAGAGGCAAATCCACTGTATATGGACATCAGATATAATCAAGTTTAGAAGATAAAATTTGAAGATTTAAAGAAGTACATATTACAAATATAAATCTATTTTAACAATTTCTAATTCATTTATGTAATATATGAGGGAAGAGGCTCCTAACTTAGGAGAACCAGGTTGTCCTTCCCTACAATACTACTTTCATGAAGATAAATCTAAGAGCACTAATTAACAATGGTT
>APFE031150056.1:0-14271 GCA_000404065.3 Pinus taeda | reverse complement strand
AGCACTTATGATATTGGAACTAATGCCTTATGGGGCACGTTATCCCATATCACAATTAATTTTCCAAGAATTGTTCTTATTTATCTGACAGACATCTTACCAGCCTGTGAATTATTTTAGTCTTCTGAGCTACCCATATCGCGAACCATCTGAATGACCCATGAAGCGTTTAGCTGGGGTTGATCGAACCATAGCCCCCAACTACCCATTATTGATTTCTCCATGGCATGGATGGTCTTCTTACTTATTTCTTGATCACACTAGGGTCAATCGCTTCGAATTTCACATTTTTTCGTGGGGGCCATACTCCTCGTTGATGGCAAGGAATTTGTGATTATCGCAAAATGAACGTGTGTAGGAAACAAACAAGGTCAGGTTGAGCAAGACATACCCTTCCCCATTTAGTTTATTGAGGGTGATTATTTTTCATCTTTTGATTATGATTACTATGTGAATATGATGATGATGCTAACCTTTTGATTGTTATAGGGAGGGTGGGACTATGGCTTGAGGGAAATGAAAGTTTTGACAAGGTTGAGACCATTCCCAAACTATTTGAACCCATAGATGACATCGATTTAAATACATACGTCCCATCAAGACTTTTTGAAAGCCCAAGAAATAAGATACATATGGGTGGGTAAAGAACAATTGTTATCCATATAAGACAAACAAGTGAGACACTCGGCGACTGAATAGACATACAACATGTAGAGACATAAACATATGCTTTATATATGTTGCTACCAACAATGGGAAGGAAGTACCCCACACTACTTGAGTAACAAATTATACTCTCTCTTGGCTAGCCTAACTCGAGATATTATTGTCTCCACTTCGATCGGGCAAGGAATTTTATTGTCGAGGGAAAGGGCACCCCTTCAACAACGACCTTTATCAGGAGGGAATTAAACCAGTTACCTAGCTAATGAAAAAGTCATGCTCAAATAGGATGGATGGAATGTAATACAATTCCCACTACCCCATAGCTGTTCAACCCCTTGGACCAGAATCTTGGAATTAACATATAAGTCCCTACTATCGCCAATCCTGGATAGAGACAATCTAGTCACTATCATGCATCCCACCCACAGTATGGAATTCATAGAGTGAGAAGGATAAAAGTAGTTCTATCCACTTCATAGAGACATTCAACCAGAGAGTAGTTGAGTTAGGCTCCAAATGATAGCTCATGAAGTTAGGACCTAAGAGAAGAATAGCCAGTCTTGCCTCCCTCTCGGACAATTAAAAAAAATTCCGAAAGGTCAGATGCTCCAACTAGAGAACTATATTCCTATATTATTGGAAGGAAGGTCTGTTGTTCCATACAGCAAGTTCTGGAAGGACTTCAACCTACACTCTATTTGTTTGCTAGGGGTAATGAAGGAAAGAGAGGTTGGGAGGCTCTCCCTCAACAAGGAGTTCTAGATAGAGGATGGGATAGGAAGAGAACAATCATAACACAAATCTCACAGGTGATGTTTTGCAAGATGATTTGATTATTTCATTAGATAATATTATTGATGCCTGGGTGGTAGATTCAAGGGCCTCATTCCATGCCACACCTGATAGGAAGCATTTTCATGACTACGTTCAAGGAGATTTTGGACACGTTCATTTGGGTGATGATGAACCCTGTAAAATCATCAGAATGGGTAAGGTTTTTATAAACCAAAAAAATGGAAACCAATGGATATTGAAGGAGGTAAGGCATGTTCCATATTTGAAGAAAAATACGATTTCAACAGGGGATTTAGGTGGTGAAGGTTGTGTAACTACATTCACAAACAAAACCTGGAAGGTCACTAAAGGAGCCCTGATAATAGAAAAAGGAGAAAAGGTTTGTATGTTGAATTTATGCAATGATATTTCTAATTTTGTTAATGCTTTAACCTCTACTAGAGAATATATGGCAATCTGGCATCATAGGCTCGGTAACATGAATGATAAGGGGATGCAGATTATTCACTCAAGAATAGTATTTGCCATGTTGAAGCATGTTGATTTGGATTTCTATGAAAATTTTGTTTATGGAAAACATAAGAGAGTCATATTTATTAGATTTGGAAAGGAAAAGAAGAGCGAAAAATTAGAACTTTTGCATACATATGTATGGGGACCTGCTCATGTATCATCTCTCGGTGGAACTCGCTATTATGTTACTTTTATTGATGATGCAACTTGGAAAACATGGATTTATTGTATTCGAAATAAATATGATGTATTTTATACTTTCAATAAATGGAAAGATTTGGTTGAGAATGAGATAGGAAATAAGTTCAAGTGTCTCATATCAGACAATGGAGGTGAATACTGCAACAAAGAGTTTGATAACTATTGTTCAGAGAATGGAATTCACAGAGATAAGATAGTTGCAGGAACACCATAGGAAAATGGTGTGTCAGAAAGGATGAACAAGACAATCATGGAGAGTGAAAGGTGCATGAGATTGCATGTAGGATTTCCCTTACAATTTTGGGTAGAGGTTGTAGATACTTTTGTTTATCTAATAAACATAGGGCCTTCAAGTTCCTTGGATGGTGGTTTTCCAGAGGAGGCATGGATAGGTAAAACAAAAATCTACTCATTTTTAAAGACTTTCGGTTGTGAACCCTTTGTCCACATCAATAAATAAAATAGAAAAAATCTTGAGGAAAAATCAAGGAAATGTACCTTTATTGGGTATGGTGTAAATGATTTTAGTTATCACTTATATTATTATGAAAATCACAAAATCATTAGGACTAGAGATATCATATTCAATGAAAAGTTCTTGTATCAGGATCAGATGTAGGGAAAGAAACGGGTAAAACAAAATAAAGAATACACAGTGCTTGATGAGATCACAGAGAAAGTAAAGGTTCCTTAAAATCATAATCATCAACAACCACAACAACAACAACAACCACAATAGAAAAATGCACCTCCAACACTTGAAATTGATTTTATAAGATCTACTAAGATAAGTAGACGCCCTAAACAATACTCTCCTTCGTTATATTATGCATTTTCAATTAATTCTAGTGAACCGGAAAGATATGAAGAAGCAATGCAGTTAGAAACCAAGAATAAGTGGGAGCAAGCCATGGAAGAAGAGATGGACCCCTTGATGTATAACTAGACTTGGGACTTAGTCAAGTTTCCTACAGGTAAAACAACATTACAGAATAAGTGGGTTTACGGGTTGAAGGAAGAAGATGGATATAAATAGAGGTATAAGGGTAGACTTGTGGTCAAGGTGTTTGCACAAAAGAAAGGTATAGACTTTGATGTATTTTTTTTTCCTGTTGTTAAAATGAATTCAATCAGAACTATTTTAAGTCTACTGGAAGCAAAATATTTCATCTTAAGCAGTTAGATGTAAAGACATATTTTCTCCATGGTGATTCAGAGGAAGAAATATATATGCAACAACCACAAGGGTATGAGGTCAAAGGGAAGGAGAAGTTAGCGTTAAAATTGAAGAACAACTTATGACTTAAAACAGGCTCCAAGGAAATGGTATCTAGAATTTGACAACTTTATGTTTGAACAAGGTTAATAATACTAGATGTCACTCTAAGCATTGTGTTTATCTTAAAACGAAAAATTATGGCAGCTATATTATATTGTTATTGTATGTATATGACATGCTTGTTGCAAGGTCTAATATGCAAAAAATAAATGTGCTCAAAGGAAAACTGGAAAATTCTTTTGCAATGAAGGATTTGGGTGTTGCACAACAAATCCTTCGTATGAGAATGAATAGAGACAGGAAAAATAACAAAATAACATTGTCTCAGAGTGAGTACATAGAAAAGATGTTGGAAATATTTAATATGCAGAATGAAAAACAATTTAGTATGCATTTGGCTAAACATTTCAAAATAAGTAAGGAGATGTTCCTCGAGACTTAGGAAGAGATGGATTATATGTATAAAGTTTCATATGCATCAATAGTTGGAATCTTAATGTATGCAACGGTATGCACAAGGCTTGATATTGCACATGCAGTGGGAATTGTAAGTAGGTATATGAACAATCCAAGAAAAGAGCATTGGATGGTAGTAAAGTGGATTCTCGAGTATTTGAAAGGTACCAAAAATCAAGAATTATGCTTTGGTGGTTCAAACATTTCTCTATAGTGATATGTTGATGCAGATATAGCAAGTGATAGAGATAACAGGAGGAGCACCACATGGTATGTTTTTATGTAGGTGGAACAACTGCCAGATGGGTTTCAAAATTGTAAAACATTGTTGCACGTTCAACAACAGAAGAAGAGTATGTTGTTGCTACACAGGATTGTAAATAAATGATTTTGTTACAAAGGTGTATGGATGAATTGGGAAAGAAGTAATATATGGCCAGGTTATACAGTGAAAACTAGAGTGTCATTCATCTTTCAAAGAACTCAACATTTCATTCCAAGACTAAACATATATAGCTCAAGTATGATTTCATATGGTCAACTTTAACAGATGGAAAATTGAAGTTGGAAAAGATACACATTAACCATAATCTTGTAGATAGGTTAACAAAAGTTGTAACCAAGGAGAAACTAATATTATGCTCAGTTTCAATTGGTTTTCAAGTATGATGGTGAATATGATAAAAAACCATGTCCAAGTGGATTTGTTTTCCAGCAAGTGAATCATATATGGAGTTTATATAGTCAGTATCCAAGTGGGAGATTGTTGGGTGTGAAGCTTGATTATCTTCCTGATTTTTCAGAGGTTTTTTGTGTCAACTATGTTGGATCCCTATTCAAAATGGGGTGGTAATGCTTCTTCTTTAATCACTGTTAGGGGGTCCTAGGGGGGACGATGATGACTTTATGATTCCCCCCCCAGCAAGGGTTTGAGGGAAGCCCCCCTAAAGCTAAAAATAGATGAAATTTTGCCTTGTAAATATTGTAATTTCATAGTCAATATAATCCATTCATTAGGCATATGATCTTATGGTATGTTAATTTATGGTTTTTTCCCTAGAAGGAAACCCTCGACCTATATGAGGTAATTGTATTGCGATTGCGTATTATTATTTTGAGCAAGAAAGGGAGAGGAAATTTTGTGAGAGCAAAGAGGAAATTACAATGGATCCAATGTAGGTTGTATATCTTCATTTTGTTGGATAATATGAAATGAAGGACTGGTTTTTTCTTCATGGATATAGCCCATATTGGGTGAACCATGTATATCTGTGTATCTCTTGTTTTATGCGTTTTTGTATTTGTGTTTCCGCAATATTTTTTGTATTTCATTGCTTAGTTAATTAATTTCTAACAGGTATGTTGCATAAAATGCTTTATATTTAGGTTGGAATGATCATTATCATGCAGTCAATTAAGTACAGGTCCTAGTGTGCATTTATTTGAGACACACAAATCTTGACTTTAATCCTACGAAATTGATCCAATTTGGTATATTTTTGCACAAAAAACATTTCTATGTGCAAAATTAATGTTAATTATGAGTAAAAAAGTACTCTCCATGTTGAATCATTCAATTTGGCCTTGAAATGAAGGCTTCGTGTGTATTTTTGTGAAACAAGCCAAAATTTCCTTACTTCACGAAAATGTATGCCCAAATTTCATTTATTGGTCAATGTAATTGAATCAAATTGTATATTGCTTATTTAATTATTTTACACACTTTTGAATTATTATATGTTTACTTTTAACCTTAAATAATTTTGCTTCTGATTTCATACAACATTCCAAATTTTGCTTCGACTTGCATTATGTGAAAGTTGTGTATATGTTTTTCTTCAGCTTGTTGTTGGGTAGAACAATTGTCCTTTTAATTTGGAAAAATAGTTCCAGCTCTTCACATTAATTGTATATCTGGGTAGGTTTTGTTAGTGAAAGGATATTATGCAAAATATATGCAAGGAAAAATGATGACTAGTGCTAATTAATCTCAAACTCAATTGTTTTAATCACACTCTTAGCAATTCAACACTCTAGATATTATACTCTCAAGAAATAAACCACTCTGTCAAATTGTCCCTCTTATTCAGAAATGAACAACACTCCTAGAAACCATTCTCTCAACAAATTTTGAAACACACTTTCAAATGAAATAAATACACCATCAAACTGTAACAAGAATTAAATAATTATCACACTAACAGAGGGACCGGTCCAGGACCTATATTGTTACACAATACAAAGGTTAGGATTCTAAAAACATTAAAGCATCAACACGAATAATAATAATAGTAACATCAATCACACATGAATTATAACTAAGAGGAAATAAATCAAACAACTATAGTACCTTCCTAGCTAGTGATCCCTACTAAGAAGGAGGGTATTTCCTTCCTAGCAGGGGATGGGACAATACAAAACACACAATCTAGTCAATAGAAAGGTATGGCACCATGAATGATTGAGATTTAATGAAACATAAAATATTACAATGTCGGTACTCTCCTCTTGTATCATTATCTATTTGTTTTCCATTTGTCTATCTAGCGCAAGCAGAAAGCACACTTCTTTATGATTTCATATTATATTGATAAATATCATCATGAGAATCTCTTGATTCTCATGTGATCTAATTTGAAAATACATATTAATAATTTGATAACAATTTCCAAGGTTAAGACAAAGTTGTAACAACTTTTCCAAATTACAATAATTATCAATAGAAAATCTTAATTGTTTCAACGAAATTTCACAAAAGAAATTATGGGCTCTAATAGGCCCCCAATGCAAAATGTGTCTTGTCCTCGAGCCACACAGTCCTCCTTCTATCCCCATGGATTCGATAACCTCTATCCCTATAGAGGTTATCTTCAAGCCTCTGGTATAGCAGTTGTAGGGGTGATCAGGGAGCGAGATTGCTCCAAATCTCGTAAAATAACCTAGGAGGGGAGTGCCATGCCCCCTCTCTCCACAACGACATGCTCAAAAGAAGAATCCTTTCCACCATTGTTGTTCTAGGGACTAGCTCTATGTTTGTCCTTGACCCTTGTCCCCTTCTTGCTACTGCACATGCTCCTTCCTCTGGCAAATAGTGGCTCGATTTCGATTAGCTAGCCTTCTCCACAAGTTACTAACATTTATTAGAATTGTTACATGTTTTACCTCATTAGAATGAAATATTAGCTTAACTTAATTAAAATTTTATTATGGTATATATGTGCAATTTGATATGAAGTAATATGATTATGGTTTTGTTTTATATGTTGTAATATTAGAAAGATAACAAAAAATATGAAATATTGCATGAAATAAATTATAATTTTTCATTTTGAATGCTTTTTTTTTGTAGAACATGGATCTTCCAGATGATCTAGTTGATCCTGATATCGATCCGTATTATGTTGGGTTTGGTTCGAACATTTGAAACGATGATGAAAAGGTATATGGAGACTGAGGTAGACAACGACAATGATGAGATTAATGATCATCGTGATGTTGATGATCATGATAAACATGATGATGATGATGATGATGATGAGAAATCTATTGGTAGTAGCTAGTGACATTGATCATATAGACTCCATCATGGATCATTGTTGATAAATTGTTATGATGCCTCTTTTCATGTTTATTATCATATGTATCAATTCACCTGTAGTACCATATTGAGTTGCATCATTTTGAATTATAACATTTGGACATGTATTATCTGGGCCTGCGTTATGTGTTTCCAGTCACAAGCCGACAACTTTGTTTATTAATAATATAGAATATTGGTTATAGTTAAAAAATAAAATATCTTGTTATTTTATTCCAATATTCTGGTGTGGTCTATAACTATAAGATATCTGAAAGAGCTCCTCTTTGGAAATATGTATGATGTGAATCTGGGCCTGCATTATGTGTAGCTAATGATGATGATCAATTTTTTTTATTAATAATAAAAAAATATTGATTATAGTTAAAATAAAATGTTGTTAGTTTGTATATATGTACATTTCACTAAAAATTCTTTATAAATGATATGCTATAAAATATTTTAAATGCAATATGACTTGCTCTATAATCATATAAGTTATTTAAGAGGCATGATATACTTAACTAATCTTATTGAAATAAAAAAATATTAAATAAAAAAATGGAAGCTATAAAGGAAGCATCACGAGTTAAAATAGAAGAAGAATGTGGCTCTAAAATGGAAGTAAAATTCAACATTAAATTGGAACCCATAGAGCTATTACTGGCTCAAAATATGAAGCTAAATTGGTTGCTTAACATGAAGAAAAAATGGAGGTTAATTATGAAGAAAATCTGAACACTAAAAGGAAGCAAACCTTCGACCTAGAAAAGAAGAAAACCTGGGTGCTAAACAGGAAGCAATCCTTCCAACTAAGAGGAAGCAAACCATGAGTCTAACATGGAAGAAAAAAGCGAAGCAAAAAAGGAAGCAACAATGGAATACAAACTAGAAACACGCTAGAAGAAATCTTGGAAGAAAAACTTGGCATTACCTAAGAATCAATTTAGGTAGTAAACAAATAAGTAGTAATGGAAGCAATATTAGCAACAAAACTTGGTGTTACCTGAGAAGAAAAAATAGAAGAAATTCAAGGAGAAAAGAAAGAAGAAATAATGGAAGAAATATTAGAAGCAAAACTTCACGTTCCCAAAGAAGAAAACAAATAATCCATTTAGGTAGCAAACCAAGAAGTAATAATGGAATCAATACTAGTGGGAAAACTTGGCATTACCTAAGAAGAAAAGACAAAAGAAATTCAGTTAGAAACCAAAGAAGTAATAATGGAAGAAATATTAGAAGCAACAAAAGACACTATAATGGAAGCCATATTAGAAGCTAAAGAAGATGCCATAATGGAAGAAAAGCTAGATACAACAAGCGATACCATATTGGAAGCAAAACTTGATGCAACAAAGGACATTATAATGGAAGCATAACTTGGCATTAATTAGGAGGCCAAAAAAGAAGGTTTTTTCGATGCCATACAATAAGAAAAATAGGAAGCACAATTGGGAGAAAAACTAGAAGTACAAATGGACACAACAATGGAAGCAAGAATGGAATAAATAGTTTCTCATTCTATGCACAACACCCAAATGAAGATGCCAGTTTGCGTGAGGTTTCTTGACACCAACTTAAGCCAATTCGCATGCTCAAAAACACTTGATTTTGGTACTATTTCTAGCACTAATGGGCTGTTGTAGTGAGTTTATTGACAGTGCATTGTTCTTTTGATAAAGTTATGTTATGTTCTAGCCTATTTATTTGGTGTAACATAATTTTGTAAATTTTGTATTATAGATTGATTCTATAACAGGATTATAGTATTATATTTCTTAATTCTAATTTCTAAATGAATTATATAAATTATAATTTCTTAGCATATCGTAGTTCATTAACATTGAAAAATTCAACCTTTTTCTTTTATATGCATATCAAGTTTAGGTTGTTTGATTTTCCTCTCTGAATTTGTATAGCTAACCTGATAATTTACTTATAGTTTACTTTATTCATAATTTAGTGTAGAATTAGTTTTATTTTAGAATAGGATAACCATAGTTTAGATTAGGATTAGTTTACCCACATTCACTTCTTTGTAAGAGGAAAAGAACCAAGGCCAACAGATCCTATAAACCCATCAAGGGTAGCCTCACCAAACAACTTGGGCTATTAAAGAGCCTCGGTCTGGGTTATTCCTCCCTTGTTGACTTAGGTGTACAATACTGGTGTACAATGACTTAAATATTTTTCCAAATAATCCAGTAATGATTCAACTCATTTATCCAAGAATGGAAAACAAAAGAAGTATACACTGATACCCTTACAAAGAATGTAAATGCAAATGCTTGCAAGGGACATGAAAGATACCACATAGATATAATAGCTTAGAGTTTTTCAGGGATTTGGTAATTCTTCAGGATCGTGAAATGAATGATTTTGCTTTACAAATAGTATTATTGAATCCTTTTCCTAAGGAATCCCATATGTTTGTTGACTGAAATTTTAAATAAAAGTAAAATAATTAGAAAAGAGGATGACTAATAGATTCTCTACCTTTCTAGCCATATGATTTTCCTTGCATTTTAAAAACTACTTTCTAATAGTGCTTTTGTAACACTAATTTTTAATAATATTGTTGTTGAACCTTATTTTAAACAAATTTTAGAATCAACATGATTAAAAGAACCTTGTTTGGTGTTTCACTATACACAGAGATTGTACTTTTCCTTTCTTCTTGAAAATAAAAGATATATCCTTGATGGGGCTTTTATGAAGGGAAGCAAGGGGCTTGTATCTTCATGCCCACCACCATCGATGTATTAACAAGGCATTAAAGGAGGACATACGTTCTTGTCACTTCACATGTAGGAGAATGTAACCCTATAGTTAGCATGGTGTTTATCAGGTGATGGAGATGTAAATGGAAGTCATTTGCGAAGGTAGGGATGGCGGAGCTGTGATTATTCTGTGTATCTGGTTCAGTAGTGGATATATAGTCACGACTCGTAATTATTTGGAGAGGGAGGTGAATCCCCCAATTATAAGGCTATGGGATTCAATAGGTCTTGTTTTGAGTGACTTTTTTTTTCCAAAAAGAAGAATTATTGTTCCATGCTTCCAATTCTTGGTCACGGGGTAGAATTTTTCGGGCTCGATTGTGTCTAGATAGGGAGTTGGTGACTTTCTATGGGGTTTTATTACCAATGACTGGAATTGGTATGCCTTGTGTAACTCTTTTGGTCTTGTTGTTTCCAAAACAATTTGATTTACATGGTTTTTATGTGGGTATGAGAATTCAGGGTCTTGTATCTCAGTTAGTGAATGTGTCTCATATTCTGAGGGTTGGGGTCTATGTGAGTTTTGCAGCCTCATTGGGTTTGTGTCTTCTGAGTCACTGTCCTCTTGGAAAAGTTGGAATGGGTGTTTTGAGTACAGGAGTGGTATGGGAACCCTAGGAAACAAGGTCTATCATGTGTTGGAGGTGGGGTCTAGTTATTTATCCTTGGGTTGTTGATTATAGTATCATTTGCTTAGTAGGGTTACATCTAGTGTGATCAATGTTTAAGCGGTTTGAGACTTTGAATGACACGAAGTTTCTCATATCCTTAGTTAGTGAGTTTGTGTCAAAGGTCAATTCATGTGGTTGGTATTTCTGTGGAGATGTTCTTTAGTGGTTCCCAAGTATTGCTAAGGTTTATTCAAGCTATTGGCTTTGTCCCTTTATAGGTAGAGGCAATCCTTTTAAAGAAGTAGAAGATCCATCATGTGGTCTGTTGTCACTCATTGCAAAATTTGTTTTTAGTTGTCCAAGAGGGCAAAGGATCAGAGAGGTTTACAATCATCCTCCAAGCCATAGAAGCACTCAAAGCTAAATCAAACCCTCTCCATTAGGTTGTGCTTAGAATAAGCTTTTCAGTGGTATATGGAAGTCCAAAAATAGACTTTTGGATCAGAATATATGGCCTATTGAAGTTGAGGGTTTTGTCGCCTTTGGAAAGAGGGAAGCAGACGTCCGATATCGGAGATCAGTAATCAGAGAATCAGGTAGCATGGCATATTGGAGGTGCCATCGATATGGCATATCGGTGATCACAAATATCAAAGGTCCAAGAGTGGAGCAACGCGAATCAACAATCACTAATATTGCAAAACAATGATCGAAGGTTCCAAAGGCACATAGTATATCGGTGACCAAAGGTTCCAAAGGCACATAGTATATTGGTGACCAAAGGTTGCAAAGGCACATAGTATATCGGTGATTAGAGGTCTGGGTTGAAATCGGTGATCAACAATCGCACAGTGTAAGACATGTCGCAAATCGACAATCGTAAATCCATGACAGACCACTATAAAGGAAATGTGGGGAAAAAGTGTCGATGGTGTAAACTATTTGGAGAATGCCTAAAATCATTTAACAAAGAAATTCAATGCGAAACCAAGGGTAGGCAGGCCTTTTCTCTCTCCTTTAGAGGACGACGTGGTGGAATGCTATTGGTCCCGATAAAGCCACATGGCATCTGACGTCGTCATGACATGGCATTATGGAGGACACATGGCACACATACTCACAATTTTCATGGGACTAAAGAGGTAAAAATAGGGTGACACATGTTACCGCTCACACAAAGGATACATGGCATTGATGACATCACAGTCGGAGGTTGTTAATCATAATTTTGTAACACTAGCACAAGCTAAATCCCTGTTTGGAAATCGTTGATAAAGGAGCTCCGATGCGGGCGCTGGTTCGTGGTCACAAAGGCATAAAAAAGAAAAGGCAGAGGTGGATGCCAAGCACTAAAGGGTTATTGCAATCACAAGTTCTAGGAGGGTGCACCAAATACCATGTTATTAAATTGCAAATTTTCGAGCTCCATTATTTGGGTACGCGCGGAGTCGTTAGAGGAACTTAAAGGAAAGGTCGAAAAGCACTTTATAAAGGGAAAAATGCCCCAGATAGGAGTTTAAAGGTCGTAGCACCTTAGGGCTAAGTACCAAGTCATAGCCCCCGTTAATATGATGAAGAAATACTAAAAGGGATCACATCAAAAGGGGCCTAAAGAGATCTTAGTTCGTTGTTTTGTAGGACTTGTTACATGTGAATATTGCGACAGGAATAATCCTCGATATTAGACTGAGTTTGTTTTATGAGGCATGTTTTGTTTTGATAGTTGGAAAAGATGTAATGGGTCAGTAGCTATGTTTAGAACATCACTACAACCATCACTGGTGATCGCTCTCGGTTCCTGTAAGTGAAGAACTAAATACATTAAGACTGAAAGTGATAGGGAACTGGCCGAGAGAGTACGAGGCATAATGTGGCAGGAATGTGGCTGGACCAGAGCTTTAAAGATGTAATGGGTCGGCAACCAAGGTATTGAATGGAGGTATGGGGAAGTTAGGTACTTAAGGTGGAAGCGACGAGAACTTACCGAGTAGCATAAGGAGCAAATTAGCGCATAGGCGTGGCTTGATCGATACCATCACAGAGATAATGTGGAGATCTAAGACTTTTGTGATCCATCAATTTAGAGAATAGTCTTTTGGATTAATCCTTATGATGTGATTAATTTAGAAGACTATTCTATAAAATAACATGGAGATATTTCTCTCCCATTAACATTATGTTTTCATTTTCTTATTATTCTATAATTTCTATATTTCCAAGAGTAGAATCAAATCCAAATCAAATCATTTTGGGCAGTAGCCTTCAAACGCCGAGACAGCTAGTCTATCAAACAGTTGGAGCTCAGGTTGGGATATCTTGTAATTGTTTTTCAAAGCTTCCCCTCTCCTTATAAATAGGGGGAAGAAAGACTTAATAAAGGTTCTAGAATTCTACACCTGTAGGGTCCAAATTCTTTGATTCCATTTTGGTTCTATATGCCTGTTCACTAGGGACTGAGCGATACATTGCTAAATGTAAATGGACCAGTGAATTAGACTCACGTTGTGGATTAATTAAACTCTTTGGTGATTCCAAGCATATCAATGTGTAGTATGTTTCCCTTTTTTATCACTTCATGTATGCTTTTCTTCCTCTGAAATAATGTAATGAAGCTACCGGTTTCACTCTGATTTATTATTATATATTTGCTACTTATTTACTTATTTACTTGTGTACCTGTAATGTGCATATATTTACTAATGTTAGTTGGTGACAAATACACGCATGATGTATAGAGCTTGGGACTTTAATTAGCGCTCCACTATTCCTGCCATTTCGCCTCTTAAGTCTTCCACATTTATGTTGGAACACTGTTGCTTAGGATTTTGTATTTTTTATATCCCTATGCATCAAATTCCGTTCTCTCTTTTCTCCTCTTCACTTTACTACAATGCTAATATCAAAGTTGTTTGTTGTTGTGTGTTGGCCACCAGAACAAGACATTCCTCTTTAAGATTGGCCCGATTTACCCCCTATATATTCATATCCATGTATTGGCTTGAGTTTACCTTGATGAAGGGCTATTGAACCAAGCCCCCTTTTATTATCTTTTTCAAACGAAGTGATAATTGGAGTGTAGCAGAAAGCCCTCAATGATAATATTCAAATGCACTCCTCTCTTTAAGATGTCCTAGGCACTGGTCTATAATCCACCCAAAGGCTGTATCTAGGAAGATTTCATATCTCCTGAAGCACTTGTGCTACAAGTGCTAAAAGAAGTGACAACATCTTTTTGGCATTGTTTCCATGGAGTGAATTTGAAATACTTTTCCCTGGGTGTGACAAATATTTACATTCCCTCTGTCGGGTGAGCAAGGCAAGTGTGGTTGAATATCTCTCACCCTGGTGACTCCATTGTATTAATTTCATTATAAACATCCTGGTGATTCCACT
>APFE031150050.1:68694-80663 GCA_000404065.3 Pinus taeda | reverse complement strand
TCATTCTTTCTGCGACTCCATTTTGCTGAGGTATATATGGAGTAGTCTTCTGTCGTGCTATACCACACTTCTTACAGAATTCTTCAAATTCCTTGCTGCAAAATTCTCCACCATTATCTGTCATCAGCACCTTTATCTTCTTCTCTGTCTGATTTTCCACCAGAGCCTTAAATTCTTTAAACCTGTCAAAGACTTCAGATTTCTTCTTAAGGAAATATATCCATGTATTCCTTGAAAGGTCATCTATAAATGATACATAGTACACAGACTTACCCAGTGATGGAACTTTCACAGGTCCAAACACATCACTGTGCACAAGCTCTAATATTTGTTTCATCCTCTTACTGCCAGAGGGGAAACTCACCCGATTCTGCTTCCCATATACACAATTTTCACAGAAATCAATCCAGAGAGCTATTACTCATACCTTCTACCATACCTTTACCATGAAGTATTCGAAGGCCCTTCTCTCCAATATGTCCAAGCCTTTGATGCCACAACATGGTCTTCTCTCTAGAGACCACTAGATTTTCTGCTCCATTTTCAGGAACCATAGAACTATTGCACCCATCAACAATAGTGCTACCTTGCCGCTGGTACAGAGTTCCAATCTGAATTCCCCGCATCAATACCAATGCTCCTCAAACCATATTGTAGGTATCCTTCTCGAACACTGTCTTTACACCTACATCATCCAACTTGCTTACGGAAATTAGATTTCTGGCCAATGCAGGAATATGCATAACACCCGGAAGGGTTCTAAACCTTCCACCTTGCAACTTCAACTTTACTTTTCCGTGACCAATGATTCTAGCCTTCCTATCATCTCCTAAGAAGACATCACCACCATCGTATTTCTCATACTCGCAGAACCACTTTCTATGCGGAGTGAAGTGAAAGGATGCACCTGAGTTAATCAACCATGCCTCATGATCTACATGTGTACTTGAAGAGGCCAAGTACACATCCCCACCTTCATCTGAGGTGGTTTTCACCTCTGCAGAACGAGCATCATCAAATCCCTTTCCTTTATCAGGAGCTCTAGATTTACACTCCCTTTGAAGTGCCCTTCCTTTCCGCATTTCCAGCACACCACCTTTATAGGTTTTCCTGGAGATTTAGATCTCCCTATAGATTTAGATCTCCCACTCAATGACTTATTTTTGTTTCTGTTCTGGGAACGTCCTCGTAAAGACAAGGCATCACCATTCTAGTTGTCCATATTTTTCCGTCTCATCTCCTCCATCAGCAAGGCTGAGACTAGTTCATCAAACTGCAAAGCAGTTGCATTGCTACCTATTGCAATAACCAGACTATCCCACGAATCTGGTAGAGAACACAACAAACTAATGCACTTATCTTCATCTGAAATTTTAATATCAATAGATGATAACTGACTTACCACAGTATTAAACACATTCAAATGCTCTGTCACCAAGTCTCCATCTTTCATCCTTAGGTTATACAGCTTTTTCTGCAGGAACAGTTTATTCACCAGAGACTTAGATTGGTACAAAGTCCCTAACTTGTCCCACAGAGCCTTCACCGTAGCTTCCCCTGATACATTCAACAATACTGAATCTGAGACACACAATCGTATTGTGCTCTTTGCCTTCGGATCCAACTTCTTACATTCTTCATCGATCACTCCCATTGGTTTAGTACCCGGATCTACCATGATCCACTGATCTCTATCCACCAACAGATCCTCCATCTTGAGTTTCCACAACTCAAAACTCTAACCATTGGACTTCTCAATCTCTATCTTTCCGCTGCTCGCCATCTTCTTTCACCACCAGAATCGATCTCGTAGATCTCCCACTGAAGAGGGTCTACCACAGGCCCGAGCAAAACCCCTCAACAACAAAGGCGTCCCCTTGAAGCCAAAACAGCTCTGATACCAAATGTAGGTTCTAACCCCGTACAGAAATTACCTGCATACGAATTCTAAATCACAGGAAAATAAAAACGCGAGAGCATAACACATAAAACACATATACACAGAGATTTCCCACTCGATCCCAAAAACCAGGACTACCAGCTTAATTTTTCATTATATTCCTTTCAATGTTACAATACATATTATACATGCCAAAGCATCCAATACCATGGACCGAAAACCATCGCGTCCAAAACCATGGACCGAAAACCATAGGTAGGTTCGCCCAACCTAATATAGGGTCCAATTTTTTTTTTCCCGGGGCGCTGCCCCAAACCCCCCAGACAGGGGGGCTGCCACCTCCCCTGTGACACCCCCACTACGCAATCAATACAACGAAGGGGGGGCTCCACCCCCCTCTAATCCCCCGGTTCACTACGTAGGTTAGTCGTGGAAAGAATATAACATAACCCAACATGTTAGGAATCAGAAAACATAATAATACCACATCTCCACATCCTTCAAGACTATATAAACCTAGTTCTGCATCCTCCCATTGTCACTTCAGTTGAGACTGCAATCTGCTTGTACTAAAAGGGCCAGTGATTAAGAGTTTTGTTGGTGCATAGTATAGATCGAACCTGGGTCAGCCCAAATCATAACAACCAATGTTTTGTAACCTTCATAATGCATAAATATACAAAAACCCTTCACAGGATGATATCTATATATATATATATATATATAATATATATATATATAATATATATATATATATATATATATATATATATATCCACACACACACACACACACACACACACACATATATAGGTACAACAAATAAGAAGCTCTTGCATAAAATTAGAACATTTTATAGTAGAGGCTATTTCTAATTTACAACCACCCTAAAATCATTGGTTTGAGTTATAGAGTCTTGACAGCTAACTCGCAACCTATGACCCCAACGAAGTATAATTATACAAATATTGACCCTAAAACCCTTATACGGCTTACAACCATAAGTCAACTAGTACAACGATATATCAGATAACGAAATCCATGATACTACTCCTATGCATACCCGAACAAGGGGAAGATATTAGATATAACAAGAATTGTAGAGGAATAACCATAGAACAAAAATAAGGATTGGAAATTTGTTATTAACCTGATCTTATTCTAGAAAAGTGTTCCATAGGAATTCGCACCAAACATCGAGAGTAAAATTTATTAACCTTAAGGCCAAGGAAAGGCCCTAAATATTAATAAATTGTAAGGAAATCTTGCCTCACTCTAGCTAGAGTAGTCAAAACATGCATGCATGTTCCTAGCAAAGAAGTGACCCTAATTGCATGGCAGAGAGTTGATTGGGGAGCCAAGATGCCCTAGAATGAATAAAAAAACCATAGTGAAGATAAAACCGAACTAGATTATGACAGAAATTTTAACAAGTGTTTAGGGTTATTGTTTTTTATAAGTCATCAAAATTACATAAGAAGAGAAGGGATATGTTGTGGAGGCGTATGGAAAATTAGTAAATTTGTAGTCTGTATTGGCTAGTTCCCTCAAGGCAAAGGGAGAGACAAATTCTTTTTGGCAATAACAAAATAGAGCAATAAAAACCATTTAATCGGATGTCTTCCATAGACAATGAAAACAAATTATTACAATTGGTAATGAAATTGGAAGAAACTGTTGAATGAACGAATGTTGTAAATTTTATAAGAAAATCCAAACCCTTACATTATGTGGTTGTACCATGTTGGAACAACGACATCCTTCTGTAGCAAAAAAAAAAAAAAACCCCGCAATAGTTAGCACTAATGACTATAACTGATTTTGTGAAAAGGCAACATTAACCTGAGCAACTACTCTTTTTTTCTACCATTAGAGTAAAATAAACAATTCACCTTGTCAATAAAAGGTTGTCCTCTGAAAGGTATTGAATTATTTCAAAGCAACTATAGAATCATCAATTGGGGTTGATGCCAAGGGTTGGAGAGTTGATCGAGATGCAAGAGAGCACAGAGAATGTAGGAAGTAGAATGGAATCAGAGGGAAGAACAAGCACAAAGGAGGAAATAAGAAGAAGAGAAGAAAAAGGAAGAATACAAATAAAGGTGAAGAGCAGAGGCAATAACAAAAGAAACAACACAAAGACAAGCTGAAGAGCTATAATGGAAGTAGCAACCAGAGGAGGAGAGAAAATAGATGCAGGACAAAGGGCTTTAACAAGAGATAAAGGAGTGGACTGAAATTCAAGACATGGAGGGACCAGAGCTGCAGAACCAAAATGTCTACTCGATTCCATTTACACGGAAGGTCACCATTCAGTCTCCCCATCCTCTAGTAGAAAAATCTCCAAGTGATGAAGAGGAAATTATTCCTCTTGATGATGGTCCATTTATGGATACATACAATCTAGCATATGATATGCTACAAAAAAATATTGTACAAGTGCTAAAGAGACATTTTGTAGATGAATTCACATCTCCTACATTTATTATAGAAAGGGTGATTGTGGAGGACAACAGGAGGAATCCTATTCCTAGTGGTGATGCCGTAACCAACTTGGCTTTTGTAGGTGCAACAAATTAGAACATTGAGTATTTGATGGCCAAGAATAAGAAATTGGAAAATAAATTTCAAGTTGTTAGGGAATAGGTTGAACAACTTGGAGAAAAAAATTAGAAAGCAGCTTCCACATAGGCCCACTTGGAGGAACTGAAGGAAACGATACTAGGTGAAGTATCGACACTAGGAGAGACCATGCAAAATATTTATGAGGAGATCGTTATCGTGCATAAGTTAGTTTTCCACTTGCATGGCTTGCAACAACAATGTAAATATTTTTTCAAAACTCTCAGGAATGTACAAGCTGCCATCGTCCTCGTGCATGAATGGTTAATGCAATACAAAGGGGCACCACTTGAATTGGGAAAGAAAACAAAGAAAAAGGCAGAGCTAGAGAAAACAAGAGTTTATATACTGATCCAAAATGCATAATTTAACAACAACTTGTAGTTCTTGGTAAAGTCTGATGGGATCCCATAAGTAGGTTCACTCATAGAGATCAAGCGTAGGAACCAGGTCAGGTAGGAGATAGATGAGTACTTGGAACAATAGAGATAGGTAACCATAAAGAAGGTAACCATAAAGAAGGATCTTGAAGTAAACAGACAGAGTATACACAAGTACGCTGGTGGTTGTGTCCAAATCAACACAATGTTGCTCCTACTCAAGAAGGAAACATAAACTGGTTTCAAGTCAGTGTACTCGGATGCCATGGAGGCTAGAGTCTGCTTCTAGCCAGACACCATCGCACAGTTTGGGGATATCATCATGCAGTACGAGGATTGGCAGTCAAGAAAAATCAAGTGGAAGTGAGAGTTTCCCCAAACTCAAGCATGATATGTTTTGTCTTATTAGGTTGTCTAATTGGCTCTACCCAATTTTTTTCTTATGTAAGTGGAATTCCAAGTGTTAATATTGGAATGTGAAAAGTCATGATGTAATGTAATGAGTCATTTTGTAAAGAATTTGAAGAGTGATGAGGGAAGTCCAAAAGTCACAAAGTGGAGTTGAAGAGTCACCTCCTCTTGTTATAAATACATCCTTATAAATGATGTAAAGGGATTTTGGGAGCCAAGATTTTGACTAGGCTTAGGCTGAGCATCAAGAGTTTGGGAGTTTTGTGAGAGCCTCAGCTTCTCCATACCATAGAGGGAGTATCTTTCTTTGGACGAAAAGGTGATGTTGAATTCACGTTCCACTATTGGGGATAGTGGTATGTCAATGGTGTATGTATGATTGGAACTTTCACTTAATTGAAGCTAAGAGACAACACGTTTTCATGCATATATTGTAAATATAGTAAGACTATTCTTGTTAAGTTTGCAATATATGTTATTTAACTACACTTATGCTTATGAACTATGTCATTTGCATTGGTACGAATCTTGTTGAATGTGTGTTGTTGTTTAATTCCATCATTGTCAACTTGTGAACTATTTCGTATATTATTTTGTGATGTCATTTAGGCTCGTGTGTTCCTTTCAAGCTGCATACGATTATAGGCTTCTAAGAGGATCACTCCTTTTCCCTTCGTGCATTAGAACCTTCATGCATCACACTTGACTTTCTGAAAAGTCAAACACGTGTTCTCACCAAAGTCACTATACATCACCTTATGCATTATTGTAGTCAAGGCATATCACTCACACCCATTACATTGACATTGAGGCCGTATTCCAGATGGGACTCCTACACCAAATGGTGTGAGGTATAATTGGGACTTCATGTCGGGGAGATCCCTTGAATGTTGGCGGGTCTAGCACCATCAACACTAGGTCCCACTGATAACTTTTCTCTTCTAAGATAATGCCTCCCCATTTTGGAAGGCTTTGGATCCCAAAAATATTTTACTAAATGAGGCGAGGAATATTTTCTTTTACCTTCTCCTAAGGGTAGTGTTTATTACTACCTAGAATTTTTCTTTTCAATTTGATCTGCTAAAGGCTATGTTGCCCGTGTCCCATACTTCTGAACCTTTTGTACGAAACTATATCACCTATCAACTCAGCCTAAGAATCTGGTGTTAAGTTCTTTGTGAAAGGTAGTACCTAACCCTCTTCATGATCCGATATGGAAGGATTAGAGAGTTTGAGATTTTCAACATTCACAACTGAGTAAATGTGCATGCATAGGGTTACATTGAGTTTGCAAGAATTATCTCCTACCTTTCCCAATATTTTGGAAGGACCATATCATATAGTATTTATTTTATTACCAGGTCCTTATACGATCTCCTTGTTCAACTACAAACATACTCTACTTTCTACTCAACATGATTTCTCTATTTTGCGTTCATCATGTCTAGCTTTACATTTTTCTTGTGACTTTTTCAACATTTGTTGTACCTGAAAATGAATTGTCCTAATAATCTTGATAATTTTTTCTACTCTAAATACATCCCTTGTGATATTCTCCCTCACTCCTCCTTATTGTTCATATATAACATCCAAAGGTGATGCTAGAAAATATCCAAGTGAAGTTTCAAATGGGGACTCAACAATAAAATTGTGGATTACTTTGTTTCAATATTGTTTTATATATACCAAACTTTCATCCAAAGTCTTTGAATGCTTTTGATTGTTAACCCTAAAAATATTCAACAATTCCCTATTGACTACTTTGTTTTCCACATGTTCGTCGATTGAATTCTATCGACCTATTTAAATTTATTTCCATATTATCCCAAAATGTAGACCAAGATGCACTGGGAAATATATTGTCCATGTCTAAAATGATTCTTGTAGTTATATCAAAGTGCACCTAGAACTATTCAAAGAACAATTTTGTTTCTTATTATCCTCTAATGGTCCTTTTATAGGGAATGATAATTCACATCTTACTAGACCTACTGAATACCACAAATAGGTATTCATGTCCCTTCTTGGTTGTTGGTAGGCCTCCCATAACTTCCACGGAAATTCTTTACCATTGAAAAAGGTATAGGCAAGGGTTGATATAGACCTTATTTCCTTTTACTAAGCTTATTGGTACAATAACATATACAACCTCTAATGAACCTTGATACATATTCTTACATTTTGGGTGAATACATACACTTCTATAAGTTTGCCACTGTATTTCCTACACTAACATTCATTGCAATCCTAGAGGTGGGCCTCTTTGATTACTTGTACCATATCACTTATAGGAACATAAATCTTCTCCAACCTATAGAGTAACCCATTATAGAGATGATAGTAAAATATGTTGTCACAATCATGTAGATGAATATAATTCTACAATTATTGAAACACTATCTCGAAGTCCTCATCCTCTATATGTGCCTTGCTATATGCTTCTTCATTGAAAAGTTCCATGTGCATTAGAGTTTCAAGCTATAATTTTGATTTGGGTGGCCTTTAAAGCATATTGTCCAACTCGTTTTTTCTTCCCATTTTATCCTTGATTAGCAAATGAAATGACTATAAGAACCTTATCCACTTGTACTGTTTGGTCTATTATGGCTTACTCCAAGCCTATAAATATTGTAGGTCTTGGTTCATTTTGTGGATGCTATTTTCCTTTCGATTAAATAGTGTTTCCACCTTTTGATAATGTATACCAGAGCATAAAGCTCATTGTCATAAGAAGGGTGGTTAAGAGCCACTCCATAAAATACCTTGGAATAGTAGCATAAAAGCATTCTTTCCTGCATAAGGACCACTCGCATGGCATACCCATTGTAATTTTTATTCACATTGAAGGTTTTCTAAAAGTTTGGTAATGTTATAACCAATGCATGAACGATTTTGTTTTGTAATCCTTCAAAGGTTTTCTACTAAACCTTCCCCTAATAGAAACCCTTATCACTCGTTATAGCATGGAGTGGTCTAGGTACTACTTAATATGAAATTATGAATTTTCTGAGGTACTATGCTACTCTAACGAAACTCCTAACTTCATAAACATTTGTAGGCAATGACCACTTCACGATAGCCTCCATCTTTGCAGGTGCTATCTTAAGCTACCCTCCACGAATCACATAGCCTAAATACATCAAGGATTGTTGTGAAAACTTACATTTCTTGATACTTTTTAGTAGATGGTGCTTCTTTAAAGTCTCTATCATCTACATCGAGTGAGATATGTGCTCCTCTCAAGTAGTACTGTAAACTAGTATATCATCAAAATAAACAATAACAAATTAATCTAGATAGGGGTACACTACATCCTTCATTAAACTGATGAATGTAGTTGGTGCATTACATAGACCAAATAGCTTGACAAACTACTCATGAAAACCTTCTCTATTTTTGAAGGTGGTCTTCCAAGCATCTTCTTCTTTGACTCGGACTCGGTGATATCCCAATTTAAATCTAGTTTTGTAAAATATTTAATTTTCTACAATTGATCCAACATATCATTACACCTAGGAAGGGGGGTGATATAGGTGGATATTAGTGGCCACCAACTTCTTCCATTGACTTAATGGTTAGTCTTCTTGGGAAATTTAATATGGTTTTCAAATCCCAAATTTTCATGGTAGTTTCAATGCCTTAAAAAATGTGTTTTATCCATCCATGGGATTGTGGGTTCCTATGCCAAGCCATGGCCCCAACAAAAAATTGTAATCCTTGGATAGTTCCTTCCAATGGGTTACTATGCACCCCAAATGGACATTTTATATAAAAATTATAGCCCTGAGAAGTTTATGTACTAACTAACCACCTCGTGTTTTGTAAGAATTTTGTCTCTTTATCTTCTATGGTCAAGGTTTTGGACCTATAGGGTTCTCTCTTTATGTTAAAAGGACATTGAATTGGCCTCTTATAGGAGCTTTCTACAAATTTAGGTAGCCACAATCTGTGTCCCTTTAGAGATAGCTACCACCATTCCATCCAGTTTGTGTTCTACAATATTCCTTTAATTTATTTATCAATATAAGTTGGGTTTTCACTATATTAATATGCTCTCCATTGTATTTCTATGTGTGTGTGTGTGTGTGTGTGTGTGTGTGTGTATGTGTGTTCCATTTCCTTTTACTCATTTCTTTCCATTCCTTGTGCAACCCAAATCATTGGTATAATAGAAATTTGATCCTTGTTGTTTCTTAGTGCATGTGCTCTACAAGGTCAAGGTACAAAGGTTTTGGCCTCATCCTTGTTTCACTTGAGAACTATCACTCTCTCTAACCTAATAGGCATCTCATTGCGGAAGAAAATATATATGATAGATTAGGAGATCCTATAAATTTGTTTCTTATGGAAGCACTTGCATGACAGAGGAATGAGATGATAGATTCTTTTTTATAGATCCTTCAACAACTACCAACCATGGCCAAGGAACCTACAAAAAGTGGTAATTTTGGAGTGCAACACCCTTTAACATACAAGTTAACTTTGATATCCATTTATTCAATAGATGTAGATGCTTTGGATAAATTGTTAAGTACTTTATAGGTATACTACTCCATGAAAAAGATATTGACAATGAGAAGATCATCTTTGTGCTCTAAAATCCCTCCCCCATGTCGAAGATTGGTGAGAAGGTTATTGAGAGAGACATAATGAAGTTGATTCTATGATATTCAATGTAGGATTCACTTGGATCACCTTTGTTGATTCTCTCAAGGAGGAATTCTACCCTATAGGAAATTATGATGACTAGTACATGAGATGGACAACTCTATAACATGAGAGAGACCAAATGGTGATGGAATACACCTATATTTTCCATATCTTAGACTTAAAGTAAGTACTAGACACTCTATGCAATGCTTGATTTAGTAAGCTACACAAATACATCAAACGAAAATAGATTTCCTAAACATCTCCTCACTAGAAACCAATTGAAAAAAAACTAAAATAAAGCAACAATTGACCATAAACTAAAATACAAAAACATGTGAGAATATTTCCTATAATGGGTGGTAATATTGTTTTTTATAATAATAATAATTATTATTAAATTGTTCTTATCATTACATTATTAAAAAAGTATCGCCCATTCACTAACGCTGGAAAATAAGTCAATATTAAGTGAAAAATGGATAATATCTGCTATTATTTTAAAAGTTGCAAATTAACGTTGATATTAATTGGAAAGATCGAAAATAAAGTAACATGGATAGTAACATTGATATGGAAAATAACATTGATAGTAATTGAAAAGATAGAAAATAACGTTAAAAGTGATACGTATAAAAACCGTTGGTCTTAATTGACTGGATGAATAAAAAGGTTCAGAGAGATATATGAACTGTCATTACCAGATTTGCCCAAAATATAAATTTCATGAGTTTTTAATTTATTTTATTTGAGTTGTTATTTTTATTTTTAATTTTGAAAATTATAATAATAAGTTATTAAATGTATATAATTTAAATGTTTAAAATGTTGAGATGAATTCATTTTAAAAATACAATACCATTTTCGAAAGAAACATTACCATCTCGTTGAAATACTGGATTACATAATTTTATTTTGAGTAAAGTGCTCGACAGGTTTTGGAATGTGGTTAGAATTTGGTGGTTAAAAAAGGAACCACCAATTTGACTTTGTTCTGGTTTATATATTCCGAAATCTTAGTTTTCGTTCATATATTTCGAAATCCTTAATCAAGTTGCAAGGGATTGATTCCAGGATAAAGATGTTTTCCTGAAATTAAAATTTATTTTATATTTCTTTTAAAAAAATTAAATGTGGTTCTCAGTGCTTCACCAACTATAGGAATTGATTGGAGTGTAAGGATATTTGTTGGAAATTTAATTTTCTTTTAAACGAAAATTAAGACGTGGTGCTCAGTGCTTCTTGACCAACCATAGAAGGGGAAAAGTCAAGCTGAGCGGAAGAAGAAAACCCATCTACGTCTCTGTTCTGTAAATCTCAACGCTGAGAGTTTTGTGTTTCCACGGAGCTTTTCATTTCTGTCTCCTGTGGTCAGTCTTCGTCTTCACTTCTTACAAGTGGGTCTTAAGTTTCAGTCTTCCCGGATCCGGATTCTAGGAAAGTAGCACTTATGGGTTACTTCTTCACGCTTCTGAGTGTAAATCAGCTATGTAATATAGAATCTGAAAAACCCTACTGGTATAAAATGGGTGCCTTTGCAACAATAACCGTTGCAGGTACTACGTCCATTTTCCTGGGGACACCTGAGCTAGGCGATGAGAGTGATTTTTTTTCTTTTGAAGTCGATAGAGTGATAAAAATTAAGAATCAAATTTATTTATTAAACTCTACAGCAGCGTTGGAATTTGGATTCTTTATTCCCTGTCAAATAATTTTTTTTTGACGTTTTGGGTTTTTATGTTGGCTGTCAAGGAACGTTATGTCTAAAATTTTGCTCTTCAATTAAAATGTTTTGATAATAAATCGACCCTTCATCAATAAAGGTTTAATTAAAAAAATACTTTTCAATCACACCACTGTGTTAATTTTTTCTCACATATTTATAATAAGAAAAAAACAAAGTGACCATGACTAAATGATTTGTTGAATCATAAAGGTTGTTTTACTCATGGATGGGATCCATAACTCCCAAACCATTGAGATTCAGTGCTTCTCCCAAACACATA